>CATIWM010232282.1:0-21610 GCA_949671775.1 Mallotus repandus
AAATTATTTTAATACTATTCATCATTCAAAAACTGTCCAACACATAATAATTAACTATAATTTGAACTAAAATATAAAAATTACTCATTTATACTAATTTTTGCAAAAATTCATTTTTTCACATAAACCTTTGAAAATTCATAATAAAAATTCTAGGCATAATTTTAATAAACTTTCTTCACAAAGCTTGTTCAAAATATAACAAAGAATTTATTAAAAATATAAAATTTTTCCAACCCGGGACTGTCCGGAACAGTGCCGTAAACAGTAACCTAAACCCGAAAAAATTCAAGATTTTCAGAAAAATAAATAAAAATCATATTTGGATAGCTCGCAGTCTCTACAACAATCAGTCCTAAAGCAATTATCTCAAATAAAATCAAATTCAAGCTCAAATAAAAAAAATTAAAATATTCAAAATCAAATTATTAATAAACGGAGTAGTTACCGAAGTTCTAACTTGAAACGGTTTAAAGATTTAAGAAGCCCGGAGGACGAGCTTTCAAAAGAGACCAACCTCAGCTCCTGGGGTCGCCGGTGAAGAAAACTTCAAACCGGCCCGAATCAAACCGAACCGAAACTGGAGAAGACAGAAAAGAAGGCGGCTGAGGTGGGCAGCAACGATGGCTGGCTGCTGGTGGTGAGGCGTCGGTGCTTCAGGTGGTGGCTGGCCGAAAATGGTGAAAAGGAAAAGAAGATAATAGAGGAAGAAGAAGAACATGAAAAAGAAGACAAGGCTTATGCATGTTGACTTTTTCTTTTAACAAAAAGCTACTGTTTTTTTTTTTAATTAATAGTAATAATAATAATAATAATAAAACACAAATATAAAAATCAAATTTAGCCCTCTAAAAATATACATAATAAAACAATTTTATTAAAATAAAATTAACACACTTTAAAACATAATAATTAAAATAATTCTCATCACCAATTATTCAAATTTAATTTCATAAAATAATAATCTTAATATTAATAAAATATTTATTAACACTGTAATTTTCAAAAATATATTTTTATAATTTATAAAAATTCAGATTATAACACAAATATAGCATTAATTAATTTGCAATCAATTTAAGCATATATAGATATATATTGCAAAGCGGTTTTCAACGGTCCCAAAGCTAACATGTTGAATTGAGTAGGGCGAAAACAGGGATGGACCAGAGTGGGGGGGATGGGGACACTTGCCCTCACTGCCCTTACGAATTTCTTTAAAATATTATAGTGAAAAAATTATTTTACCCCATAAATTCATAAAAAGATACATGTTGCGTCCACTTAATTTTTTAAAAACATATGTTTATTGTCTTCAATTTGTCTTAAATTAGTGAAATCAATAAATTTTTACTTCATATATTTTCATAAAAATTACATACCATCCTTTCATCCCACACTTTTATTAAAATTGTTTTTAATCTACAAAAAATGTAAAATATATATTTACTTTATATGTGATTAAAAATTATTTAATTTAAATTCTTATATATGATTAAAAATTATTTTATTACTTTACATATGATTTCTTCCATTATTATTTACATATATCATAATTTTTTACCTTATGTCTTTGTTTTTCCTAAAATAATTTAATAAATTATTTATATATATGTTAAAGCTAAGTACTTTTCGAGAAATATAATTTTATTTAAAAAAACCTTTACGGTAAATTTTAGCATATACCATTATTTTAAAATAATATTAAAAAACAAAATATATATTTAAATATTTTTTTTTAAATTATCCAACGTGAGCGTACATGCATGAATTCGCACAAGGTACATTGCTTCCACTAACAAAATTTTCTAGATCCGCATCTGGGCTAAAAATAAAATATTTTTCATATAAAAATAAATGAAATTACGGTAAAAAAATTAAATAAATTAATTATATAAAAATATGGTACGTATATACATTATATTAAATAACTCAATATATATGTCCACCAATTTTTTTGAAATATTATATTTGTATTACTTTACACCATTTGAAATGTTTATATAAAACTCTTATAGTTAGTTCAATTTTTTTAATAAACTATATACATATAGTGTACAGATAGTGCATCAATTTTTCTTTATCTAAACTACAAATATTTAAAATTTATTGAATTTTAATAAATTCAGTTAAATTCAGATATAACTATAAAGATAATAAAAAGTTTCCCAACAACTCATTTAATATAGTTGTATACACCATAATTCAAATTCAAAATGTTATTTTTTTTTAACAATTAATACAAATGATTAATTCCCAACACCATAAAATGGGGAGAAGGGTTGGGGAGTTCTAACCCAACTGGATATCCATACATTTTACCACTTGAACTACTCGTGGATGACAAATTCAAAACGTTATTTAAGTATGAACAATTTTCTATTAATTTATTTTAGTAATTGTTATTTATACAGTGTATTAATTTAAAAATGCTTTCATGTTAGTAAGGAAGCAGTCAAGTGATAACTCTTTTTTAAGGGCATGTTGAGCTATTAAGAAAAATAAAATGCTACTCAAATTTGTCAAGCAGTCAATCCAGGGAAGAGAAAGTGTTGTGCAAAATGGGAACTACAGTTTGAAAATTTTGATAGATTGCTGACAAAGAGAGGAAATTGTTAAGCTTATGTGAGTGCATGAAGGGTTCATATATATTAGATTATATGAAACTAATTTTATATATGCTTTACAGCGAGAATTCTAATCAGGACTTGACTTGGAAATTATGGATTCGGAGTTGGGCAAGTCTTGGAGATTATAGATTTGGAGTTGTTTTTGAACCATTTCACAAGCTCCGTATTCAATGGGATGATTTAAAGCTGATCATGATCATGATGTGAGGATAATTTTAGGATGTACATTGCCTTGATAATTTCTCCTTCACCTTCTTCTGTTAAAATCATTACTAATAAAATCTTCTAGATGATTTTCTTTTGTGCAATTAAAATTAAGCAAATTGTTCTACCAACTTCAAGAGCAAGTGGACTATGCACTTGCAAAAGATTGGCCAACAAAGATAATGAAAAAGTTGGTAAATGTTGGATGATAATGATTGGTTCTTGTAGAGTGCATTTTGCACTATAAATAGGTGTTGAGTTTCATGCTAAAACACATCAAGAGAAAAAGAAAATCATTTATGAGTGTGAGTAAATGTTATAAGTGAGTGGTGTGTGTAGTGTACGAGAGAAAGTATGCCGTGAGTGGCAAATAAAAGTGAGGTACTAATGGGTGGGTTTTATAGTATGTATACAAGAGTGGAAATAATTTGTGAACTTGAGTTAAAAAATATTTTTCCTTTGTAATAGTGAATTTATTTAGTTAAAAATTTATTTTCTTATTCACTATTATATTGTTCCATTTTTCATGTGCTAATAATTATTTTATTATTATTTTTAATCGACTTTTAAAGGTCCAAACTTTAACTCAAAACCGGTCAAGCACCATCAGCACATCAAAAACCCATCTCAATCTCAATGCCACCAGAAACTCGATCAAAAAGATTCGATCTTTCCACCAATGATGACTTGGAGGATCACATAGAACCCAAAAAGCATCGAAAATGGGTTCAATTTGATCAAGAATCTTACTTTCTTTCAAAAGCATGCCTGGAGGGGTACCGTTCTTGTTTTGCTTATGGAGAAGTTGTTCCTGGTAAGTCTGTTGATTTGGATTTTTTTAATGAACAAGGGTTTCTGTTTGGTAAATGGTTTCAAGGTATGAATTGGGTATCTATTGTTTTGATGAAGGAAAAATTATATCCTGAGTTAGTGAGACATTTTTATGCAAATTTATCTTATAATGCTGATAAAACCCAGATAAATGCTTTTGTTAAAGGGAAAGAAATTATATTGAATTAAGAGTGCCTGTGCAAAGTTCTTGGAATTCCGAACTTGGGTTCTGAGTTATATTGGAACGATCATAAATGGGATTATAATGATGTTGGGGCCAGTAGAGTAGAAGCATTCAGAATGATTCTCAATCCTGATGTGTCTTTAGTGTCTTCAAAGGTTAATGCTTGTCACTTGAAGCTGGAAATGAGATTGCTTCACCATATGGTAGTGCATGTAGTTCTTCCTGAAAAAAGGAATTCCAATTATGTTTCTGATATGGATTTGTTGGTTATGTGGCATATTCTTGAAGGGAAAGCTTTCAATTTGCCATTTATGTTGTTATCTCACATGATTGCTTGCTCAGAAAGAAGAAATGCATGTTTACCTTACGGGATGATGCTCGCATTAATCTTCAAGCATTTTAATGTTTCTCTTGAGGAAGAGGGGTGCAAAGAATTGAAGAGTTCTGATATTTACAATGAGGTTACTTTGCATAAGATGGGGTATGCGAAGAGTGAAAATGGATGGTTTCTTAAAAAGGATAAAGATGTTGCTCAAGCTCAACCAAGTTTAGAAATGCAATCTGAGAAGGAAGTGAAAGTTCGTGAAACTCAAGATTCTTCTGTCACTATTGCAGCACCTCATGGCTCAGTAAATTCCTCCGCAGGGGAAGGACAATCCTCGGAGGGAGGGAGGTTGCTAAGGGTTATTCAGGTTACTTTCAGGAGGATTATGACTATGATCTCCAGGTTGGATGATTTGGGAAGCAAATATGAGAATTTGCAATCCCTAGTTGCTCAACTTGGACACGACGGGTATGAAATGACCATTGGAGATATTTTCCTCGTCCTTGAGGTTACCATGGGATGCATGAGGACTCTTCGTTCCAAGCTGGATACCATGAAAAACAACATTGATCTATTGCTATCCCAAATGAATAAGGATCTTAGTTCAAACCAAGATTTGGATCAAGTCGAAAGAGAGTGCTTAGAACTGATGATTGCTGAAGCAGCTACCCTCCAAGGAGGAAATCAAGACATCATAGATGGCCTTGAAGCACTTCGTAGCGAAACACAAGATTTATGGGATAGCTTTAGGATGTGATTGCTGACTTGCCCAATTGAGTTTATAAATTATAATTTCTGGCCTGTTTATTTACCTTTGTACATCTCTGAACATGCAAGGATTATCTATGTATTCGTTCACATAATGGATCATTATAGCATCTCTAATACTACTTTTTATTTTAAAAAGCATATTTTATACAATAAAAAATATTTTAAAAAATTTTTAAATATAAAGAGTGAGAAAATTTATACAATTCCAATAGACTTTTAATATTTTTAATCTTCATTTTACTTTATTCAATAAACATTAATGTTTAATAAAATTAATGGCTATATTGGGAAGAAAGAGAAAAAGTTTTCAATAAAATCAAATGATGTAGTATGATGAATGGGAAAAATCTTTTCAATAAATAGATATATATCAATCAATATCTTGTATAGAGAATTAAAATATTTTAGAGTGGAGAATGAATTTTGGTTCTCACATGTAGAGAGTCAAACCAATTTTCTATGTAAAATAAAAATATTAAGTGTATGAAAGACCATTTTTTTAGATTGACTCTTTAAAGTAAAAAATTTTATTCAAATAAAGAGTTTATTGGAGATACTTTTAATCATATCAATTGATGTTCAAGTGGAAGAAAGGCATAGTGCAGAATTTTGCAGGTAAGTAGCTGTATTAGGTGTTTCTCATCTTGATGGGCTCAGTAGTGTTAATTTTAAATCTCATCTAAATTTGACTCGTGCCCAATTGATTAGAATTGTCTTACATGTTAGGTGTACAACCGGCGAGGTTTACTTCTAGAAGATATTGACAGATAAATTCAACTTAATTGAATAGAAGATTTTGCATCAGTAGCCAATTATATTTAAAACTGCAATATATATAGCTAAAAAAATATAACAAATGCGTTAATGGAAGGAAAAAAACAAATAAGATGGCAAATGAGCCGAGCTTATTCAATTTTTGCATTATCACTCAAAAACCTAGAATTGCAAATGACCAAAGTTGTTTTAGGCTTTGCATTATCACTCAAAAATCCAATTGCTAGACTGTCATAAGACTAAGACTCAAGATCAAGAATCTAGTACTGAGTGGAGCTCAAGAGAGTTTTATCGCTATAAACTCTACAAACATAGAATGAAAGGCAGTGGGCCTAGCCTAGTGGGTCAATGTAGCCATCTTCGAGAGAAGAAGGTTCAAACTATCATGTTACTTTTTTTTTTTCCTCCACCAAGTCCTTCACACTTGATGACGATTGGCGTATTTTTAATAATAATACTAATAATAGTTCAGCCTCTAGACAAAGAATTCATTCAGTGGTTCAAATTTTAATTTTCATTCAAATGCAATTTGTCAATGAGAAATTAAAGAAAATAATGCAATCCTGGTCCATGATTGAGAACAATGGTGGAAAAAGTCCTATTGCACAATAAATGGTGTCCACAATTAAATTAAAAAAAAATTGAATGCACATCAGCAAACTTAGTACTCCACAAGAAATTGCTTAGAAAAAATGAATGGCACCTCCAATTTATGATTGGTTTAAAACTCTTAACACCGTGCCAAAAATTAAGAAAGAAAATATCTTGACTTTTGTATCTTTTAATCAGATAATCCTACTGCTGACAGCATATACGTTTGTTTTTTTTACCAAAATTGTTGACAGCATATAAAATAGTATGATCCATTGAAGATAATATAAACTAAGTACATCCTCTATTGGCAAATGCATAAACAATGGCAAGAGATCCCCCAAGAAGGTAGGGTGCAATTTTTTTCCTTTTCAATTATAAATCATGATTAAAAAAAAAAAAAAAAAAACAGAATTGCACGGACACAAAAAGAAGATATCAGTCCATCCAGATGAGTTCAACACAGCTAAAGTCATCGATGGTGCAAAATTAGTGAAGAAAAATAAATACAAACCCGAAAAGTCCAAAGAGATTTGCACTGCTCCCCACATTCAAAATCCAGCCAGTTGCTCCAGTAGCAACAGCAACAACGAGAAGCAGGCGAGCTGGTAGTTTAAATCAGCGTACCCATCAAAAGGTTCTTTCTTTTCCTTACAATGTCAAGTTGCAGGCAAGAGACCACTCACTGAGTTGATGTTTATGTGGTACCTAATACCCAAAACACATACCACGTTTCATCAATTGCTGAATGGATGCATTATTTCAAAACAAAAGTCCAAAACCACACCCACCTCAAGGAAACCCAAATCCAACCCAACCCACATCAGATAGCCATTAAAAACCCCATGCTAATACCACCACCACTCCCCTCCCCTTCCTCCCTCACCTCCCTATAAAACCAAAAACCCACTTCTCTTTTACATTAATGAGCTGCTCTTCTCCATTAATGGGTGTGTGTGAAAAGATGTGCTCACCTCTATCTCTCGTCAATTTTATACATTAAATGCCCCCACTCCACTCCCCCACTTCCAATTAATGGCCCCGAAGTAAATTGCCAGGCTACTCTCATACCTCTCATTAACTCTCTTCTCTTCCTTTCCATTTAATGCACAATCTCCGACCGTCCATTCTTTCCGATCATTTTAATCATGTCCCTCCACGTGTCTTCTCTTTTTTTCCTTTTTATCTTCTGTTAAACCTCTCCGGCGATAGCAGCGCCTCTGGATCCCCGCACCTGAGCCGACTCGACGAGAATGCAGCCACCGATGACCTTAAAAACATCGGACTTGCCATTGACTTGCTCCGCCTTGACGATCCTCCTCCTCCGCCGCCTGCCGGATACCTCTCCGAAAATGGAAAAAATCCTCCTCCGCTTCTCCGTCTGGAGAAAGGTGACTTCATCCCTCTGTAATACCTAAATGAGAAAACTCTAGGTTTTGATAACGATCCAAACGGCGACGGACGTTTACTCCAGAAACTTCCTCTCCTATACCTCCAAGGCGACGCTGTTGTTGGCTCCATTACCAACATCCTCTCTGACGCTGCTAAACTCCGTTCAAAACTGAACGAATAAGACCGTTTCAGCAAGATATCACGGCCGTTAAATCTATCCTCTGACTGACTGTAATTATTATTGCTGTTTCTTCTGGGTGAAGCTTCTTCAATGCACGGAGTGATCTCCGATACTCTAGTAGTTGCAGGAGGAACCGGAGCTGGAGCTGGAGGAGGCGGAGTTTGAATTACAGAATCAAGCATTAAACTACGCAGAATCGTATCATCTAAACTCGGCCGAATCCTGGCGGCCATAACAGGAATAAACGGCGACGTGTCCGATAAAAATATTCTAGCGCGACACAGAGGACAATTAGCGTGAGAACGTAGCCAAATATCGATACAGTCGACATGAAAGGCATGAGAGCATACCGGGAGTGTACGGACGTAATCATTTTCTTCGAATTCGAGCAAACAAACAGCACAATCTTTATCTTTGCTATGTTTATGGAATCCATTTTTAGCTGTTGTAGTGTAGATGAAGAGAGGTAAAGTTTTGATGATCGACTCGTCGAGTCCGTAAGGAGAGTAGACGTGGAATCCTTCTGGCGAGTCGAATAGAGTCGGAGGTGAGTCGAGTTCGTCTCCGTTGGATGAAGGTAGGTAACGGCGGCGGTGGTGGCGTCGTCTTCGCCACCTTCGGTAGCGACGGAGGAGACGGATGAGGTAACGAGAGATTAAACGTGAGTATGTGATTATTAAGAAAGCTGTTGCTACTATTACTACCATGGCTATTAATGGTGGACTGAAGTCAACGGATATTTTTGAGTTTTGCTGCTGTGGTGGTGGTGATTGATTAATGTTATTAGTATTAGCTGTAGTACTGATGGTAGTAGTGGTTCTAGTGGCCGTAGTGGCTGAAGGGGAAGGAGATGGGGCCCACTGCGGCGGCGACGACGGTGAGGGAGAGGGAGAAGGAGAAGGAGAAGGAGAAGGAGAAAAGGTGTTGATCGCCATATGTTGTTGTTGTGGTGGTGGTGGTTTATGAGGGTGAAGGTGATGATAGTGGTGTTGTTTTTGTTTTTCGGTTTTGGGTTTGTCGGGTTTAATGCGAGTTTATGTTATGGTTGACCGTGATTTTTTTGTTTTGACGGTGGGCACGGTCATTGAATGACACGTCACCATTCATGAATTTAAGGCGCGTATTTGGTTTTTATTCAATACACGCGACCCCACTGTACCCAAGAATTAAAATCTATATTTTTCTAACGCCACGTCATACGATTCTGAAATTTTAGTTTGTTAACGTGGCATTGAAGTAGTGACCCACAATTATCATTGTTATTTTTTTCCCAATGACGCGTATATAACAAAATGTTTTGGTCAATATATATATATATATATATAACAAAATAGAAACTACAATTAGAATATGTTTTTTTATCAGCTTGGCTGGATCATTACTTTGAACAATATTTTAAAATGATATCATAATTTTAATTTTTTTTTCTAATTTCTTAATTTTAATTTATAATTATTTAATAATTTTTTGTAAAATTAATTTGATGTATTGATTGAAATAGTAACTTTGATCCGTGTCAATCGATTGACACGTCATATTAATTTCACAAAAAATCATTAAATGAATATGCACTGAAACTAAAATAAAATTTAAGGGACTGAAAAAAATTAAAATTGTGACCATTTTAAAACAGAAATCAAAATTATAGTATCAACAGTACAGTAAATATGTAAAATTGATCATGTTAAATTAATTATTAAAAAAATTTATAATTTTATTTAAATAAAATTAAATTAATTAGAGTTATTTTTGTGATTTAGATAAAGAAATATAATTTTTATAATTATAAAATATTTTATACTATATTAAATATAACTCAATTGTTATTAGAGTTTTATAGAAAAAATAATCCCGTAAATTATTTTATATTCCTACATAAAAAATTAACAAAATTTTATGCTAATTAATTTCGGAAGCGGAACATGATTTTACGTAAAAAATAAATGGCTTGACCGTGGACTTAGGAGTCAGCTCAAGGTCAGGATAAAGTGGGGTGTGCCAAGTTGGCGTGGCATGTGATGGGAGGGTCATCATGGTGATACCATACAATAGCCAATGTGTGATAGTTAGATATTAAAACACATACCATATTCAGATATATTTGCACGATTTATCTATTATATTTTTTGTTTCTTTAAATTAATGCCTCAACCAAGACTTGTTGATATTGGTGGTAAGCATCCATTACAGTGATGTAATCGGTGAAAGTTCAAGCTCCAACAACTACTAACATACTAACAATATAAATTTATATAACTAACTATAGACAAGTTAAGAGATTAATTTGATAAAATTAAAGGTATAAAATTTAAAAATTTTCTATTTCAGAATAAAGGAACTAGTTAAAAAAAAAAACCAATATACAAATACAGATAACTATGAATATATTATATCTATATTAAAAACATGAAATTCTATGTAAATTGATTTTATTGCATTTTTTTTTCAAAAGCAAATTATTTTAGTTATTTTATTTTCATTTATTGTATCATGAATAATTTTTTTTATAAATATTTTATTTTTAGTTCATTTTTTATTAAAAACCGGATTATCTTTATTATAGATAATTGAAAAATTACTTTAAACAATAAACTAATATTTTAGTTACATATATCTAATGGTAATATTTTTTAATAAAAAATGAATAATAATAAAACAAGTGTTGAAAATTTGTTTAAATTGAATATTGCTAGCATTCCTCTTTTAGATTTGGTCTATGAATTTCTTATGTAAAGATAACAAAATCCAATTATAATAATGGTACATAATTGTATAGCAATGTTTGGTATAATGATGTTTTCTTTTTTCAGTGAGGCGTGGCCCTGATGGCTACATGTTAAGGCTCTGGGACTTTAGGTTCCAAATTTGATCCTTGGCTTTGCTAAGAACTATAATCCCCCTCCCCTTTAACAACTAACATATTAATTCTGAATGTAATTTATGTTTTTTTGACACCATGTATTTTATTTTTTAAAATGATATATTTTGTTAAATGTGTCATTTAATTTTTTTTTTCTATAGAATGAAATTTCATCGCTTCAAAAAACATACAATAAAGTACAATTAGTATATTAAAATTAATTTTTATAGAGAGAATAATTATATTAAAAAATACAACAAGAAAATACATAGTATATAAATTCTTCTGGTGAAGATAAGAAGAAACTCTTGTTGGCCATCTACGTTATATGCATCTCAGATGTATTGAAAGAGCTGAATTGGAATATTATCTAGCTATATTCTTCAAATCTTCACATTAGCATCAACCTGATCTACCATTTGACTGTTTCTTCAATGGACAGATCAAAGCACAAAAATAGAAAACAAATTTTCACACCAAAATTTAACCATAAAACTTATGATAATATTCATCAAGATTTGAATTTTATACGTAAATCCACCATTAATATATATTACATACCTAAAAAATAAAAAGATTTAGCAATTATTGGCGAAAAATACCTAAAAAACACTAGTAAAAGAAGAAGTAGCGCCAGGAGAAAGAAGAAAAGAAGAGAAAATGTGTCATTTAATTGATGAAAAAAAAAAAGAAAACAATTCATAGATTTTGCAAAAAAATTTCTTAATTATTTCAACCTTCATATAAATGATTCTTTGGTTGTTGCGTGTGATGTAGGTGCTAGAGGGGTGTCAGCCAAGTTGAGAGGTCTCGGTGCACCACCCGAGCCAAAATTTATATAAAAAAAAATATATAAATGAAAAAATTAAAAAAAATATTTTTAATGAATGAGAGATGAATTTGATATCCGTACGGCTCAATGTTGCAACATAAACAAATTGTAGTTGCATATGTATAATTGCAATTATAGACATAAAAAATGATAGTAATGAAGTATTATTATGTTGTCAAAAGTATTAAGAAAATATTAATTTCAACCATTTGATTGAGAAAATTAACATTATTTGCAAATATATTGAGCAATATAATAAGAGAGTAAAAACTGTAAATATGGACATTGTACATTTGTACTCAATTAAAAATAACATTATCACACACACACACACACACATATATATATATATTAAAGCTGAAGCAGAGAGAAGAATTGCACCAGGTTTTGACATGTGGCACTCTATGCTTTTGGCATTCTTATGCTTTTATTAATAGCCACGTACCACTCTTTGAGTATTTTGCCCACTCCATTGATAGTTGAAAAAAAGAAACCGAAGAGTTGCATCCTTTCACCTTTCCCATCTCTTAAAAGCAACCATTAATTGCATTCTTAATAGCAACCATTCATTGCTTCCAATCTCTCTATCTCTTTTTTTTTTATTATGTTTTCTCAATTCTCAATTCTCAATTTCATAACAATGAGAATTGACTTCGATGAAAAATGTTTTTTTTTTATAATCTCTTGCTCTCTCCTCACTCACTATCTTATAATTTCTTGCTTTGTAATTTCATAATTGAAATCACACATCTTTTCTTTTATGTGATTGTTCAATTGCTATTTTTACTATTTTTTATTAATAGATCATTTTTTTTGGAAGATTATTAGTCAATGAAAACCCAAATAACAAAAACCAATTTTCTTTTTTGTGAAACAGACACTACCTGTCTGCACTTTTGGCTCCTCTCAAATCCTTCACTCTCTCTCTGTGTGCTCTCTCTTTATAATTCTTTAATTTTTCTGATTCTTGAAGCAATGGATGGTACGCTTACTTGATCACTCTTGGTAATAATTTTTGATTTTTTTAAAAAATATAGTTCCTTGATTTGGTGTTTTTGCATATTGTATTTGGAAATAATTTGGTTGTGTTTTGAAATTGACAGATGTAATGGTGGATATGCTATATATGAACTCCGATTAGGCCTCTACTTATTGTGATTCTTTATACTCTTTCAGAGGTTATGTTTCTTGCTCTCAATTTGTTGCTCTATTTTGGTATTTAAATTAAAAAGTCAAATTGATAATGTTAGGGATTTTGTTGTTTCAGAGGTTCTCTCAAGTTATTGCTAGCTTTTTATCAAGAAAATTTGAAAAGCAGTAATCTTAGTTTTTGTGCTATCTACCTGCTTGATTTGATAATAATGTAGTCCTCTTTTTAGGTTCAAGAATTGATTTTGTGAGGAAATTTTGATGTGGGTATTTGCTATGGAGCTGTTAAAGGTTAGATTTTTTGAAGGTTGAAAGATATGAATGGGAAATGTTGTTCAGATGTGGTGCTAGCTGGGAAAGTTGTGGTGATTGTAGTTAAGGCATCAAATGATATCTCAAGAACAACCTTGTTTTGGGCTTTGACTCATGTTGTTCAACCCGGTGATTGCAATAAGCTTTTGGAGGTCCTTCTTACTCACTCCTTGAGCAATTTTTAATTTATTTTCAGTTTTATCTGTCTTCTTCACTATCCAATCATATTAAATATGTTGATTTTAATTTTTAAAGATTTTGTTGCATGAAGTTAATGACATTTATTCCATTTCGTAACATTTATTAGAACATTTATATGATAAAGGCTAGCCTGCCATGCATTTGCTGAGTGCATGTAAGATAAAGGTCCTTTTTCTTATAATCAACTAGGTTGTACTCTTCAAAGTTTTAAGGTCTATTAGAATTATTTATCACCTAGCATATTTAGAGCATTTTTACAACAAAGTTGTAAATATCATTGTTCTTTAGATAAGTTAGTTCTATTATGAGCTTAATCCATTTTCATTGGCTTTCTGATTTCTTTCCTTTGGCACAATAAATAATTATTATTATGTGAATGCTAGTGATCTAACTATAGATGTTTTGAAAATTTTTGGCTTGCAAAGGTGGCTTCGGTGATAGGGGGAGATTATGTGTGTTTTATAATACTAATGTCAAAATTAGGAAGCCTGCAAAGGATGTGCAGGCAATGGGGTACAAACTTTAAGGGAAAAACAAATGAAATAAACAATACCAATAATAAAATTAAAAAAAATTCAAGAAAAGTAAAGAAAGCATAAAATTGAAACAACTCATGTGGTTTTAGCATTTCTTGATTGGAAATTAAGGTGCTAAAGTTTTGATTTCTTGCTGTTATGTGCTATTTTTTGACGATTAATTTTATGTAACAAATAAAACTCACATTGGAGAATCATGGATACTCACTATCTAAGGAAAGGTATGCATAGTGTGTTGGTAATTTCTTTATTAAATATTATTAAATTGAATTGAATCAGTTTATGAAATATTTTTACTTAAAATTTTTTGTTATAGCAAGGCTTTAAGTGAACACAAGAATATTTCTTAATTTCCTAATGGTTGATCCAAGTAATTATTGAAGCTACTTTAAGAGTACACTACTACTATCATCTATGTACTGTGATGAAAGATCTAAATGGTTTTAGTCCATAATTCAAGATATTACCAAAATATCTTAGAATTAAAATCGCAATCTTATGTATTCCAGCCCTATTGTAAAATGCACAAATTCTTCTCCATTAATCAAATTTATAATAAAAACCCTAAAATCAGTGACAAACATGATGGGAGAAGTCATGGCAGAGACAGGGACAAAGGTCCTAGAGAAGGAAGGAGAGAACATGCTAGAAGAAGAGAGAGTGTAAGAATTTCTTATCACCACCTTAAAAAGAAGAACCAAAATTATTTTATTTCAATTTATACTTTATGGTTTTGGAGATCTCTGACAATGCCTCTAGCCTTGGTTTATACTGTAGTTGGACTAGGAAAACAGTTAAAAGTATGCTTAGGTATATTTGATGTTCATCTTGCTTTTTCACCATGGTGAAATATTGTTCTCTAGCATATTTTGCATAATTTTTCTGATGAAGAATTTGTAAATAATATTTTTTCCTGCATTCTCATATATAAATGAATGATTCTTGGTTATGATTTCTTTTTATTCCTCCAAATTGCATCACTCATCTCTCTTCTCTGTAATTTATTATTACTCCCTGTTTGGTTCACGTTAAAATAGAGCTAGCTTTTTTATTTTTTTATTCTGTTTTTGTCCTACCATCATGTATTGAATTGATGATTAATTTTTTTTTAATTTGAGAAACAAAGGTATGTGGATCAAGGAAAAGGAATATTGCAACCACATATTTTAATTGATGAATTTGATAATGTTATTGGCGGTGACGAATCAGAGTAGCTTGTTAAAGATTGTCCCTTTAATGAAGCCCTTAAATCTGCTCAAGTCCCTTTATTTTGATTGTTGAATTGGATAATGTTGGTAGGGATGATGAATCAATGTAACTTCTCAAAGATGGTCCATTCGATAAAGCCCTTAAATCTACTCAGGTCGCTCTATATATTTTATTTTAATTTTTGCATGTAGTGTGTTTTGAAGAAGTATAATATTGGGCGTTTGTTAGTAACAAGTTGCACATAAGAAAACATGAAAAGAGGCTTTAGGTAAATTTTCTTTTTCACCTGAAGAAAATTACACTTATAGTTCAGTAGTAAATAGTTGTCACTAACATTTTGATTCTTTTGTGTCTCTACCAAAGTGCAAATTACATAATGTCTTAATTTTTTTTGGCCACAGGAAGCTGTAGTTCTGCATTCATTTATGGCAATAGCGATTCATTCAAGGTTTGCCATTTGGCAATATGTTTATGTCAATATAGATGACCTCAGTGTGGAGCAACTGGATCTCTCCCGATATCTTTGCTTTAAAGAATAACTTGTAGATGGACCATAAGCAAATTCTTTATTCCTTTATAAACCTTTTTTTAAAATTTTTTTCTTGTATTGTTAACATGCTTCTATGAATTATTGTTTATGTTCTTTTTTTTTGCGAATGTTTATTTAGGTCTAATAATCCTTATGTCCTCAAGCTTCGTTTTGAGCTTTTCAAAGTTGTTGTTCCTTACCCTAACCGATCTTCATCTATTGGCAATGGTGTCTAATTCTACAACAAACATCTTTCCTTAATCATGTTTTATAACAAGGGTTGCTTGGAACCTTTAATTGATTTCCTTCAAGTACACAAATATAAAGGGCATGTAAGTACACTGTGAAAGGAGCTGACCTTAAAAGTGAGTGCCTTTTTTTGTAAAAATGTTCATTTAGCTCTAAATTATCCTTTCACTTTCTCATTTTCAGTTTTTCCACTCTTTAGTTTCCTTTTCTCTTCAGTTTCTTTTTTTTCTTATTCTTCAATTTTTTTGGCTTTGCTTTTTGTACAAGGCTATACACCTTTTAAATAGCTGGTAAATAGGTATGCATTTCTCAGAAGCATCAACAAAGATATTGGTGTCATCAAGGTTATGTTGTTACTAACCAAATTAAAATAAAAAATAAAAAATTATTCTACTACAGCATATTCATGTTTCTTGATTAAATAAAAGGACATTTTTAGCTTGTTTAAATATGAGGAGTGACACATTCTTTGTTGATCAATTTGTTGGATTTTGTTTCATTGTTTTCTCTGAATTAACAAAATTTTTGGCATCATGCATATTTGAGAATGATTTTTGTTGTTGGTATAGGGAAAGAAAAATCTGCTGTAGTGATGTTTGAATATGGATTTAAGTAAGCTTTTTGATCTAGCCGATTCTTTTTTGTTGAACTTCAACAAAACTCTTCAGAACTCTCCAATTTGCCTTAGTTTTACGTCTTGAGTATATTTTTGGCTTATTGATTTTATATGCAAAAATGTTATCTCAATTGATGAGTATACATCTTATTTTGATGGTGTTGATCCCCTAAGCATAATATAAGACATGGAAAACCAAGTAGATTACTAAGCAAAGTAGTACTTCAAAATAATACTAACCAAATTAAAGTATAAAAAATGATTCTACTATAGCATATTCATATTTCTCGATCAAATAAAAGGACATCTTTTGTATGTTTAAATAGGAGGAGTGTTGCACTATTGCTTGATTAATTTGTTGGATTTTTTTTTCATTGTTTTCTCTAAATTAAGAGAGGGTTTTACTTGGCTAGGCTATATTCAAAACAGACATATTATGACAATGAGATATCTAATCACTGAACCATTATAGAAATTGATAGCCACATCAGAAGGTGATCATAGAAATTTTATTGCATTTGAATGACTTTATATACTTCATTGTTGGTGTTAATGCTTAACTTTTTTTTTATTTTGATATCTGACTAATCTTTGTATTGCAAGATTTCTCTTTCAATTGGTTATGATATTGGTAGTGCCAACCCATGCATATTAAGTAATTAAAGTAGGGATTGTTGTTATGTTAGTTACACCATAAACTGATTTTTATTATCTTAAGTTTACCATTGTTTATGATATAAATGTCAACTTTATGGGATTGCAATCATTGTTTAGAGAGGTATGGGATAACTTTTTTTTATATTTCGTCCCATTCATGCATGAAACTAGCAAACTACTCCTAACTTGCCAAGAGTGTCGAGTTTGTCATACTTAATACTTTTCCATCATAAGTTTTTTATTCTAAATTTTAAATCATCAACATTTTAATCTCATATAAGTGATATTAATCTCATATAAGAAATTTAAAAAGAAAACTTATATAAATTATAATATGAATTATTGAATAGGAAAGTATAATTGAGTCTTATTACATATCTATTTCTTTTTACCCCTAAGTTTTTGCAGGTTCAATAGAAGGTGTATTTGAAATTAACAATGGCAATACAAAACCTCAATACTACCAAATACGATATTGACAAACTTATGGTTGTTTAGAATGATTATGGAGATTTATTGAAGTTGCAAATCTCAATGACTATCATACGACAATAAGCCAATAGTAATTTTATTTAAGATTACTATTGAATGATAAGAATGGAGCTTTTTTTTCTTTTTGAAAATAAAAAAGAACTTCTAGAAATAATTATGTAGATTGTATGGGTGACTTAAGTTGTATAGCTGCTATATTGAAATTTTATCAAGTTCTATAAACAGAAAACTAAAATCATCAATATTGCATATTAAAAAGAATTGGTCTAAGAATAAGAAATGTCATTCCTACAAATAGAACTTGAGTACCCTTATACTTTCAAATATGAAGTGAATAATTGGCTCATGCAATACAATTTATCATGTTTGAACTTTTGTTGCAATTTATTTTTTTACTAGAAGTTTGCTTTTGCATTATCATGCTTAATTTTTCTAATGATTACATGATTGATTCCATTTATATTAAAAAATAATTTCATTTATATGTAATACAATCTATTTTCTTTTATTTAAAGATGTATTTAACATTACTAAATTATTATTGATACCTTAAAATTCAATAACTTGCTTTTATTATATTTTCTAATTTATCTATTTTATTCATTTAATTAATTTATATTTAAAATTGAAAAAATATTTTTTCGTGCAAAGCGTAGGTTAGTGCCTAGTATAAATATTAAAGGTGAAGCAAAGAGAAGGATTCCACCATGCGCTAACATGTGGCTCTCTCTGTATTCAACATTCTTTCATTTACAAGTTATCTATTTTCAATTTTTTAACATAAATTAACATTTGTATGCTTTAATAAAATGGACCAATAATTCTATATAAAATGAAGAATCTATTTATGTTTTCTCCTTTAATATAATGGATCAATAATTCTACAGAAAATGAAGAGTCTATTTTCTTTTTCTCAAAAAGTTCCTTCCTCTCTTCAATATGTCTTTTCAAATTTGCTTATTTTCAACATACCTCTATCTCTCTTCTTTCAATTACTTGCATTTAATCCTTCCATCCCTTTTTTTTTATCTAAATTTGATCCCATTTCTCAATGCCGTCATTGTCATCTTTTACACCATTTGTTTTATTCATTAAAATTTTTTGATGATAAACTTTAACATGCCATTGCAGTAGCTATTATTAAGATAGTAATAATGATAAAAATAATGATAACTTAGTAATTCCCAAGGCTAAGAGCCCACCAAGGCATCGCCATGATAGTATTTTGTCTTTGCCTTTTGGGGGTGGACTGAAGTCACCTTTCTTATAAATGGGTATGTCTCAATTTTTTATTTTTCTAGGTTTTCTCATATGCCATGTATTAACTTGATTGCAGTTGTTGTTGATATGTAGTTTATGGTGTTTTTTTAGGAGATAGTTGTTAGTTGAGTGGGTTATTTAATTCCATTATACTCAAAGCTTCAATTTTTTTTATTATTGTTGACATATTTATGGCGTTTTGCGATTTTTTCATGAGGTAGCTGTTGATTGAATGAGTTGTTTAATTCTATTATGTTCACAGCTTTAATTTTTTTTTGTTATTGTTGATATGTAATAATGATAAAATTAATGGTAAATAAATGAATTACAATATTGTTCTTCAATTTCATACAAAAATCAAGGGCATGGAACAATGGTTTTTTTGAAAATAAGAGATGAACAATTGTAAGAGCATCATCACCATCCTCCCAATCTTCAGATTCTACTACCTCACATGCTCTAATGGTTTGGCTCTAGTTGGAGTCTCTAATAGTTTTGTCTTAAATATTGATGAATCGCCATCATCTTACGCTAGATGTAGTTGAGCAGTAGTTTGAATAACTACCAATCGAGCATTATATGGATAATCACAAGGAACATTTGATTCTTACACTAATTTTGTATTGCATAGGTTATTAGCAAACTGTTAGACTTTTAATTTTTTTGCATGTGGCTAATAGATTTTATGCCAAGAGCATAATCGTGGGTTTTTGCTAAGTCTTTTTTTTTTCTATGTTTTCTTGCTTGATGTAAGATCTTTGGAATGCTATGGTGAGATCAATTTCATTTTTTTAATTACAATTTTATAATTTGTTTGGTTGATGATATAATTATTTGTTCAGTTGATGATATAATTATTTGTTCTTCCTGCCTATCTTAAGGGATTAGATGGTGCATTATGTGGTGGATTGCCTTTTGGTATTTTAACTACGGTTGCTGGTACACCTAGAATTAGTATGGCTCATTTCTCTATTAGGTTAGTTTTAAATTTACAAATTTTTATGTTTTAGCTCTTTTGATTCACCTTTTTTTTATGGTTTTCCAAATGCACAATATTGGTTTATCTGAATCCACAGAGATTGATTAAACACTATAGATAGGCAAAAACTGCTTAAAAATTAGTTACTTAATTAGTTAGGTTTAGTATATTAACATCTAAATTTGACACAAAACATATATTTCACATAGAGTACAGTCCTATGCATAACAAGCTAGTTAAGTAAAACCCGTATGAGCTGCATCTCTTTCAAATCAAATGTGCAGTGCATCTTCTGTTTACTTTATTAATCTTATTTAATTGAGCAATTTTTTTGAATTGAGTAATGGTTTTTAATTAATTTCATTTGTATTTATTTTTAACAGGTTGATTGATTACATGTTCATGGTGTTGCAATTCCAATAATTGAGGGTATCTTTAATCTTCTAAAGCATATTGGAATAATAAGAGATGGTAAGGGCTTGAGTTCAAGTTATTTTCTCCAAATAAATATATTATTTTGTCCTTCGTTATTTTTATATTTTTTTTTCTACATTATCATACATGAAGATTTTAGTTGAATTTGGTTTGCCTTAACTGTTGAAATGCCTGCAATGAAAGGGTATTAATGATTCAATTTATATGTTGTTAGATTTTTAGAGAAAATAGAAAATTGGGTCTAATTTTGAGATAGTCTTGAGGAATTAACCTGATTAGCTGGAGACAAAAAAAGATTATTATTAGCTTTTTATGCCTTATTTAAGTAATGTCAGAAGATTGATCTGCAGTTATGTCCTGCTTCTTTTATAGAACTATATTAAAGGCAATTTCTTTAGATTTAGTTAAGTTGATTTTTAAAGATAGGTTGTTGCCTACAATTAGTACATGATGCAAAACTCTTGCATTTTGTGAACCTTACTTACATTTGAGACATGAGAATTTCTCTTTTTCTTGATTTGCTTTTTATTAACTTAGCCTATATCTTTTAGAGTTTAAAATTTCTTTTTTCCTCTTAGTCAATTTCTCCAGATTTTTTAGCATAATAAGTTGATTTTGTGATAGTTTTTCAAATTCTCAAAACTATTCAAGCCTGGTACAGAGGCCTAAACTCGACATCAAGAAATATGATTATAACAAATTGGAAGCGTGTTTAGTTGGTGACATACGAAATCCATAAGCGTATGGAGTTGGTTCAAGTAGTAAATAAGATATTATCCCATAGAGATTGCAAACCGAGTATTGAAATACTAAAAGTGTTTATTTGTTTAAACATCGAATTTTGGTTTAAAAATCAAGTAAAAACAAAACAAATTCAATTAAAATTTAATAATCAAATAAAAGCTACGGTTCTTATTCTCAATTTAACTTATTCTTAAAATAGATTAAATATCTAAGTTTTAAACTAATCTTAATTCAATTTGAAAGCATCTTTAAAATCATAGATTTTCTTCTCAAATAAACCTATAATTAATTGAGTAATATTAACACTAAGTTTTATAGCTCTCACTAACTAAGTGTTTCTCAAACCCAATTTTAAATACAACATTTTAATCAATATTAGTCACTTAAATGTCTCTAAGCTAAGTAAGCAACTAATAGGTTATTGTTGAATCCAATAGAACCTATCTCTTAATCAAGTTCTAAAGTGTAAATTCAATCTAAGGGTGATCAAGCCTAAGATGACATTAAGTTCAACAACAACCAAAGAATTAAGATTAAAGACTTATAGTAAATCACAACATACACATAAGTGAATTGAAATAAGAACCCAGAAAATATATTTAGCTACTCATGTTAAAAGAAAGAGAAGAAGATGAAGTAAAGAAGAAATAACTAATCATTGTTAATT
>CATIWM010232298.1:0-12654 GCA_949671775.1 Mallotus repandus
TATATATATGTATAGACACACACACACACCATAACTGAGCACTAGTATGTTCAGTTTAAGATACAAGTACTTGGTTACACAAAAATTTATAAAAAAAATTATCTCCAAAATGATTGCAACCCTTTTTGTATCGCTTAACCTACATAGAATAAAGTAAAAAAAAGGGTATAGGATACATCAAATCCCAGAGTTTCCTTAATCTTTATCTCATCCTGTCTAACTTCCTATCTTATAGTCATCCCATTGTATGTCGTAGAGCTATATTAAAATGCTATTTATATGCTATGACATTAATATGGAAAAGATAAAAGTGAGGGAATGAGTATTTTCTAGAGAAAATATTCAGTGAGTGACAGAGTGCAATAAGGAATGTGAATAGCAAGAAAAATATAAGATAATGTACAATGGAAAAGGAATAATAAATAAAAATAATAAAATTTACAAGAATGAGTAAAAGTTATCTTGTATTAAAATTTGTAATGATTCTCACTTAATTCATATTTTATGTATATATATAATTTCTAGCATTATTATAGCTTCTTTAGACTTCTCTTACAATAATCAACTAATTTTAATTCATCTTATCAACAAGCTTTTCCATTAACATAACAGTATAAAGTTCTCAATCTCAGGCTCATAAGTTTCAAACTATATCACAAACTTATATTTCAAGTAATATTATCAATCACCAATTTCATAATCACAAAGTGCACAAGCTTATCAGCAAAAAGAATTAAAACATAAAATCAAAAGAGTGCAGTGCATAGATGCACAATTTCACAGGTTGATATCGATGTGGCAAGTACCATTTGGCACATCGAAGGTTCAAAATAATTGTATGCATACAAATAATACCACTTGGATTGGCCACAACAGTATATTGAATCCCAAGCGCTATTCATAAGACAATTATCATAAATTTGGCCAATACAAATCTCAATTTCCATCAATTCATAAATATACCAAACTTAAAAGTATGAATAAACTCTTTAAATCACGCGAGTTGTTGTGTCTCGGACACAGTCTGACATCTTGTAGAACCCAACCGTACCCCGGGCACAGTCTTACTACAACCTTCCTTCTTATGTGCACACGTGCTCTTAAACATATTTATATATAAATATATGCATATTCTCCATTTATTATTTATTTATTTATTATTATTATTATTATTATTATTATTAACTCTTCATGTTAGTCTAAAAAGAAATATGCTATTAAATTAATCTAATATTGGTAAGGTAGCCTTTGGGAGGGATTTTCAAGTGGTTATATATGTATATATATTTTAAAGGAATTTTAGTTGCATTTAATCACGTTTGTGAAGTATATTTTACTTGAACAAAATACAATAAAAAGATCTTCTTTATTAATTTAGAATATATTTGTAACCCTATATGTCTAAAGTAAATTGCAACTGATTTAACATCATTTGGATATGTATGGAAGGAGAAACATCAAAATTAGTTCAGTGTAGTCATGATGTTAACATAATCGCACAATAAAATGTATACCTCTCAAAGACTAGTAAATAATGAAATTCAATTTCCCCTATTTCTACCAAATTTGTAGAGAACACTTCAAAAGTTTTTTTGGGTGTAAAAATCACCTTATTTGGAGTTATAGAACATAAGATATGGCTTATGCAAATTTACTATTCACAGGTGAGCAAAATTTCTATATGTTTAAGGGTTTCAAAACTCAATTTCAGTTTATAGAATTATTTTAACTAAAGAATACAGGTCTCTATACAACTTAAGTTTTTAGAAAATTAAAGAGAACAATTAAACAACTCAGCAGTTCAAGAAGTTAATAATATAAAAGCCAAAGCTGAGAAAAATTATAGCAACACAAGGAAAAGCGCACTAAGAAGCCAAACTGATCCAAAGAGAAGAGGAAAACATAGGATAATAACTCATAACAAGAATGATTTCTAGTTTAAGAATATTTCAGGACTTAATTCAGTAGAGCAATAAAGGAAATTCACCCACAGCTAATAAGACAAAAGAAATTTTACAATAATCAAAGAATAAATTGGGAGAATAACACTAAAAACCATAAATCCATCAAGATTACAAGCCCCAAAGGGCTGGGTCTGGTGGTAATCAGCTAATGTTTACTGCTTGACGTTCCAAGCTTGAACCTTGGGGAGGTAAGGGGTAAAATAAAAATGATTTGGACTTTAGTCCACCCCTCTACCTTTTTTAAAAAAATAACAAAGAAATCAAGATTAAAAAGATATTAACTAGAATTGCCAACCCAATGGTAGGATTTTAACAAGTTCACAAACAACAAATCAAAAATATAATTCCACACCAAGAATTAAAACAAATAAAGAAAAGAATATCTTGAGCCACAACAAATCAAAGAGTGGTAGAAGCCAATAGAACATAAAGGAATTTTGTAGAGGATCGATCATTCAATTAAACTTCAATAAAAAAATCATAAGAAAATACCATAACAATGAAAATTCATAGATTATAGAAGAGCACCACCATGAATAAAAGAAATTCTGGTTTGTAAGGCCACCAACAGTAGTTGTTCAAATGCATGTAACTCAAGAAAACATCAATTTAAAAGCAAGGAACAAAATCCACAACAAATCACAGAAGGTTGATAAGCTCAATTCTAAATTAACAAGGAGGAGGAGAAATAAAGTACAAGATTAAAGAAACGAGCTCACTCACAGATTTGCTCCCAATCCTCGTGCTCTTCTTCTCAACTCTGTGTTTGTTTCTTTTTTTTTTTTTTAGGTTAAAGCATGGAAAGGACCTAGCTTAAGTTGAGTTTATCCTTACTAAACTTGATAAGTTTTGACTGAACCCACTAAACATTAACACCTACACCCCTCTTTTTTTTAGCTTGATCCCCAAGATTTTTATTATTATTTATATATTTTTTTTTATAATCAAGTCCTTTTTAAAGTTTATTTCATTAGAAATAAGTCCTAATTTATTTCTTTAATTTACTAGTATTAATTTATACACATAAATATTTATTTATTATTCATTTATTAAATTTAATTTATTTATATATATATAATTTTAATGTTAATACTAAGTATGGATGTGACACTCTTCCACAAACCAATGCCACTAATCCTTGCTCTTACTGCTTCAATTATTGCACTTGCTATATATATATATATATATATAACAAGTACATCCTTTTGTTCTCAATTCGTCGGATTAAAAAACAAAGCTAAGCAATAGCCATGTCGATGATAGCAAGTTTTAAGAGGAGTAGCATGTGTAGTCCCAGGTTCTTCTTCTTCATTTTCCAATCCTCTTGGAAATACTCTTTTTTGTTCTTCTTCTAAAATTTAGGTTCTATTTTTGTCCAATTTTCAACCCATTTTCTCTAAAATTTCTAATTCTTTCCTAATTCAATTATTATTTTTTTCTTTTTGATGTGTTGTGATGCATTTGTAGACTCATAGTTTCATTAATTTTAACTTTTAATTTCATGCATTTGCTTTATTTTTATTTTTTTTAAATTGCAAGCAAAACCTATATTTCATATTACCCTTTCTAGTACCTGCCATGGACTAATTGGTAAGAGATAGGGTGAGATTGTTAACGATTATTAAATCTATGAAAGAAGCAAAAAAATTTCTCAGTTAGAATTGGATTGTCCTATTTAGAGTGTTTATTCCCTTCAGAATTCCATAAAGAGGAGGAGTTTTTGACAAGCAGACCTTCCTAGCTTGACTTTTTTTTTGTTTAAAAATGAAAATTAATGCCACATTTTTCATTCATCTTCAGATATCTATCTTGTTGGCCTTTAAAATCTTACTACTGTGGTGTATTGTTATGCCCTATGGCTAATGAAATATCTTGCTTTTCATATTTAACTAAATACCTTATAGTTGATTATGGTGAGTAATGATAACACAGATCCAAGAAAAAATGGATGTTACTTAAAGGTAGCTTCATTTCGGACAAATTCAGCACCTGATGAAACAAAATACTCAATGAGCCTTTTTTTCATAATAATAATAATAATAATAATAAAATGAAGTTATGTAGTTTGTAGGCAGCTAAAATTGAGCATTAGTTCGGACATGCTTCACTCGATTTGTAAGGTTGCTCAGAAATGAAAATCTCCTTTATTGTAGGAAAGTGAGATGGTTGGCCATTCTTGTTTTAATGTGTGAGAGAAGAATAATAAATTTGCTTTAAGTTGATCATAGAAATAAAACCATTACTTCACCTCTGAATTTTAATTAATTAACCTCTGAATTTTAATTAATTAACCTCTAACACTCCTTAATTTTTATTATGTTATATTCAACCTTTAAACTTTTATTTTTAACATGATACGGATCAAATTGCATTGGATTTTTTGGATGAGTTTGATAGGAGGGATGTACGCAATAGGGCTTTTAGAAGCTCTAACTTTTAGCTCCGAATGAACCATAAAGCCCAGAGCCCATAATATGCCAAAATGACATTGATTCAAAGATCTACATTAGTTATCGGGTATACTCATAACGGGCCAGATCTCGGGCCCAAATTCTATCCTTTAGGGTCTTAAAATTAGCTTTGAAGTTTATATTTGTTTTATTTTATCTTTTTGGTCTTTTTGCCCTTTTCTTTTAGGGTTTTTTCTGAACCATTTATATTTGCCTTTTGGAATGTTTTTGAGGTAATTTTACAATAATCTTAACAGAGATTTCTATTTTCACCTATTTCCTGGTATTCTTTGTGAATCAATAAGTTATAGATGCCTATTTTTCTAGGTATTCATTGACCAAACAGATTAATAGAAGATTATTTTTCCAGGTATTCATAGACTAAACAAAAATTTAATATTATCCCTTTTAATTTAGGTTTCCACTACGTCAGTTGATATGATGCAGATCATATTGCATTGGATTTTTTAATGAGTTTGATAGGAGGGATGTACACAATGGGGCTTTCAAAAGCTTTAAGTTTCAGCTCTGAATGAACCATAGAGCCTATAATATGTCAAAACAAAGCTGATTCAAATACCTACATTAGTTATTGGGTTTACCTATAACGGGCTAGATCTCTGGCCCAAATTCTATCATTTAGGGTTTTAAAATTGGCTTTGAAGTTTATGTTTGTTTTATTTTATCTTTTTGGTCTTTTCACCCTCTTCTTTTAGGGTTTTATTCTGAACCATTTATATACGTCTCTTAGGATGTTTTTGAGAAAGTTTTTGAATAATTTTAATAGAGATTTCTATTTTCTCCGATTTCTTAGTATTATTTGTGAATCAATAGGTTATAGATGCCTATTTTTCTGGGTATTCATTGACTAAACAGATTAATACAAGATCATTTTTCTAGCCATTCGTAGACTAAATAGAAATTCAATATTTATCCCTTTTCATTTAGGCTTCCACTACGTCAGTTACCATCAGAGCCGACGTTCATTCCTCGGTTAAGCATGGTAACCAGGAGAATGTAGCATATTGAGGAAGTTTATAAGCATGAGATGGATCAATGGATCGATCAATATTTAGATGAGCGATTTGAGCAGATGATGAAACATATGACTGAAAGGATGGCTGCTCTATTGGCCAATCAGAACAGAAACAATCAACCCCAAGAAACAATAATAATTTTATGGGTAATTCTGACAAGGAGAGTAGCGAAGAGGAGGAGGATGATGATTATGAGGAGGTTCCTCAAAGGCATCGCAGAGTAGTGTTAGAAGAAGATACTAGATGCTTGGAGATAGTGATGTGCACAAAAATTCTAGAATTCCATGACAGCCTTCAACCCGAGGAGTTCCTGGATCGGTTAGCTACTATTAAGGAAATTTTAGATTTTAAAAGGTTCTGAAAAATAAGCATGTGCCTTTAGTAGCAACCAAATTGCATGGTAGGGCTACTGCATGGTGGCAACAGCTAAAATTAACTCGCACTAGACTGAGTAAAGAGAAAATTGCTACTTTGGAGACGATGAAGAAATATATGCGAGCTACATTCTTACCATACAACTTTTAGAGATTGATGTATCCACGGTTATAGAATTTAAAGCAGGGCACCAGATCAGTGGATGATTATACCACTGAGTTTTACCAACTAAGTGCCAGAAACAAAATTTAGGAGACGGAGGACCAATTGGTGTCGCAATATATTGGGGGTTTGAGGATACAAATTCAGGATACTATGAATATGTTCAATCCTATATCTATTTCAGCTGCTCATAAAAGGGCATTAATGGTGGAGAAACAATCATGATGTGCTACTAATATTGTCAATATAAGTGGCGGTGCTGGTAGTAGTGGTGGTTTGAACAGGGCAGTTAATAATACTGCTAGTGGTGGTGCTACTAAAAGTAGTAAGGGTCCTAGTCAATTTAATAGAGCATTTGGTAGCATTGTTATGAAGTGCTTCGAGTGTGGGGAAATGGGGCATAGGCAGTCTGAGTGTAAAAAGGCTGCTGGAAAGAAAGCTTTGTTTATTAATATGGATGATTATGGTAAAGACGAGGCAGAAATTGAAGGTGAACCAGTATATGATGAAGAAGAAATCAATGAAGTACAGTTAGAAGGGAATAGAGGGACGGCTTTGGTGGTTCGACATTCATGTTTGATGCCAAAAGCTGCAGATGATGATGATTGGCTACACAATAATATTTTCCAGTCCACATGTACCATATAGGACAAGGTATGTCATTTTGTAATTGATGGTGGGAGTTATGAAAATATAGTGTATGTTGTGGGAGTCCAAAAATTAAATATTCAAACTGAGAAGCATCCTAAACCTTATAAGTTGGTTTAGCTTAAAAGTGGCAATGAGATAGTAGTGCATAAACGGGCTTTGGTTTCATTTTCAATTGGTTTGAAATATAAAGATGTTGTTTGGTATGATGTAGTAGCTATGAATGCATTTTATTTGTTGTTGGGAAGGCCTTGACAGTATGATAGAGTTGTCATTCATGATAAGCGAGCTAATACCTACAGTTTTATGTTTGATGGAATAAAAATTGTGTTGCTGCCTAGTATACAGGTATTGGAGAAGCCTAAACTTGTAGGTGATGTTACTGCCCTATTATCATTGGTGCAGTTTGATGAGGAGTTGTAAGAGTCAGAGGTAAGGTATATGTTGATGGGAAAAGAGGTGGTTAAATTAAGTACTATCCCAGATGTAGTGGCTCCATTAGTTGTAGAATTTAGTGATGTTTTCCCTTAAGAGTTGCCATATGGGTTGCCTCCACTATGTGATATTCAGTATCACATTGATTTGGAGCCAGGAGCAGTATTACCAAATAGGCCACATTATAGAATGAGTCCTCATAAATATGAGGAACTGCATAGGCAGGTTGTAGAGTTACCGTCAAAGGGGTATATTAGGGAGAGTCTGAGTCCTTGTGCTATACCAGCTCTTCTAACACCAAAAAAAGATGGTTCTTGGTGTATGTGTGTTGACAACAGAGCCATTAACAAAATTACTGTCAGGTATAGATTTCCCATTCCTCATCTTAATGATTTACTTGATCAAATTAGTGGCTCAATTGTGTTTAGTAAGTTGGATTTGAAGAGTGGGTACTATTAAATTTGTGTTAAGCCTAGGGATGAATGGAAAACATCGTTTAAAACAAGGGAGGGGTTGTATGAGTGGCTTATGATGCCTTTTGGCTTGTTTAATGCCGCTAGTACTTTTTATATATGTGATTAACCAATTATTAAGGCCTTTTATTGGCAGACTTATTGTGGTTTATTTCAATGATATTTTAATATATAGTACTAACCTTGAAGAGCACTTATAGCATGTGAGAGAGGTTTTAAGTGTGTTGCGCAGGGAGAAATTTTATGCTATAATGAAGAAATGTGTGTTTGCGGCTGTCAAAGTGCTATTTTTGGGATATGTGATTTCAGGGGCTAGTTTGGAGGTTGATGGGGCTAAGGTAAAAGCAGTTAAAGAATGGCCTACACCAACGACCCTAATTAATAAAAGTATAGAGTTTCCATGGCCTTGCTTCATTTTATTAGCATTTTATTGCTAATTTCAACAGTATCATGGCTCCAATTATAGATTGTATGAAGGGAAGCAGGTTTGAGTGGATGGACGAAGAAGAGGCAGCCTTCTAATTGATTAAAGAACACATTAACACAATACCAATTTTAGTGTTGCCAGATTTTTCACAACCTTTTGAGCTGCGTACAGATGCTTCCAAGGTTGGGATAGGAACAGTGTTGAGTCAGAATAGTAGGCCAGTGGCATTCTTTAATGAGAAACTATCAGGCTCCAAACTAAACTACAGTACTTATGATGTTGAATTTTATGCAGTAGTACAGGTTGTGAGGCATTAGAGACATTATTTATTCCATTGGGAATTTATCTTATACATTTATCATAATTCATTGAGGCATCTCCACAAGTAAGATAAAGTGTCTTTTAAACATGCACGGTGGGTTACTTACTTTGAGAGGTTCACTTATATTGTGAAACATAAGGTTGGTGTGACTAATCGTGTTGCAGATGTATTGAGTCACCGGAGCAATTTGTTAGTGACCATGCGAGTTGAGGTACCTAGCATTGATTCCTTTTATAAATTAATTACTACTAATCCATATTTTTTAGTGGTTTTACAAGACATCCATGATGGGAAAAAGACAGATTTCTTATTGCATGATGGATTTCTATTTAAGGGCAACCAGTTATACGTTCTCGATCGTAGCTTACATTTGCACATTATTAGAGAGCTGCATAGAGAGGGTCATGTTGGGAGAGACAGAACTTTGCAACTAGTTTAGACCTCTTACTTTTGGCCAATTATTCGTAAGGAAGTTAAGAAGTATGTGCAGAGGTGCAAAATTTATCAAGTCTCAAAAGGGGCTACCACAAATGGAGGGTTGTATATGCCACTTCCAGTTCCTTCACAGCCTTGGGTTGATATCAATATGGACTTTTTCTTGGGATTACCACACATAGAGCAAGGTATTGACTCTATCTTTGTTATTGTTGATCATTTTTCTAGGCTACTGCATTTTATTCCCTGCAAGAAAACTATAGATGTTGTTAATATGGCACAATTGTTCTTTCGTTAAGGTGTATCGTCTGTATGGGCTGCCTAGTTCTATTATTTTTTATAGAGACATATGCTTTCTCAACCATTTTTTGCACAGCCTGTGGAAGATGGTGAATACTTCTTTGAATTTTAGCAGTGCCTATCACCCTCAAACAGATTGGCAGTTTGAAGTGGTAAATAAGTCTATTGGCAATTTACTGCATTTTTTGGTTGGAGATCATGTCAAGAGTTGGGATCAGAAGTCGTGCTAAGCAAAGTTTGCTTATAATCATGCAATGAATAGAAGTACATGTGTCAGTCCATTTTAGGTTGTGTATTATGCCCAGCCTCGAGGGCCATTGGATTTGATGATACTGCCTAGTAAAGCAAAGGTTTATGGGAAGGCAGCAAATTTTGTTACTGGTTTGCAGGTTGTCCACATGACAGTTCATGATAATATGTAGCTAGTTAATTCTAAGTATAAGCATATTACATACCAGAAACGCAGGCACCTAGAGTTCGAAGTGGGTGATTTTGTGCAGGTAGTCTTGACTAAGGATCATTTTCTTGCTGGAGATTACAATAAGCTATCTACCAAGAAGATTGGCCTCGTGGAGATTGTTGAAAAGATCAACCCCAATGCATATCGCCTCAAGTTGCCTAGCCACATTCGCACTGCAGATGTATTAATGTCAATCACATGATTCCTATCTCTGCAGATTCTTCTAATGATAATGTCATCTCGAATTTGAGGTCGAATTTCTTCTGCGCTGGAGGGAATGATGTGGATCAGATTGCATAGAATTTTTTGGATGAGTTTGATATGTGGGATGTATGCAACAGGGCTTTCAGAATCTCTAACTTTCAGTTCCGAATGAACTATGGAGCCCATAATATGTCAAAATGAAGCTGATTTAGAGACCTACATTAGTTACTGAGTTTACCAATAATGGGCCAGATCTCGTGCCCAAATTCTATCGTTTAGGGTCTTAAAATCAGTTTTGAAGTTTATATTTGTTTTATTGTCTTTTTGGTATTTTCGCCCTTTTCTTTTAGGGTTTTATTCGGAACCATTTATATTCGTCTCTTGGGATGTTTTTGAGACAGGTTTTGAATAATCTTAATAGAGATTTCTATTTGCTCCTATTTTCTAGTATTCTTTGTGAATCAACATGTTATAGATGTCTATTTTTCTGGGTGTTCATTGACTAAACAGATTAATAGAAGATTGTTTTTTCGGCCATTCGTAGACTAAACGGAAATTCAATATTTATCTCTTTTAATTTAGGCTTCCGCTACATCAAAACCTATCTAACCTTTATAATACATGAAATCGAAGAATTTTATAAATCAATGTTAATATGGACATAAGAAAAATTTATATAAACTAAAATAATGTTTAATGAAAGAGAGAATATAATTAAAAATATTTTTTTCTAAATTTTTTTATATTAGTTTTTAATTCTATTTGTATTGTATTGTATTGAAGTTAATTTTAACATTGTTTATGTTTTAAATTATTTGAAATTAAATTTCTATCCGTTTTGATATTGTATGAGTTAAATAGAATAAAAAAATATAAATTTCAAGGTGAAAAATGTTCAAAGAAAAAATTTAAAAATTGAATAGAATATAGTAAAAATTTAGGAGTGTTAAGAGGTTAATTGAGTAAAGGGTGATATTATGCATTCGCTCAGTATTAATTTATCAGAATTTAATGGCAAAAGTCTTTGTTTTCACGTGAGGTCTTGTACAGGGCCATTAATTTCCATTTCTCTCTCCATAGTACACGACTCTCGTATTATGTGTTAATCCTATTTATAACTCAAAAGTTTTTCTTATTAATAGCTATATCATAAAAGCTGTCATATGTATGCATATAACAAATCAAGTCATGCTTGTTTTATATATATATTATCACATTTGTAATTAATCAGTTTGAACATTAAATAATTTTTTATTAATTGTAGGTCCAAGAGAGGTTCATGATCCATTTTGAATATTTTTTAATTTATTTTCTGTATACTTTTTAATTTATTTTTGTATATTTTTAGTTTTTTTCATATATAAAATAATGTCTTACACTTTTATTCAGCTCATTATATTTTTTATTATCTTTAATTAAATACATTATTATTAGTGTTAGCCTCATGGCTGCTATATTATTATTATTATTATTATTATATGAAAAGTATTCTAAATTGACAAAAATATATACAACATTTTTTTATCAGAAATGTAAAATAAACATAAAATGTTATTGCCAAAAATATATGTACAAAATTTCAGGGTAATTGATACAATGGGAAATGGAGCGACAATTTTACTTTCAAAATTTTTAAGTGATTAGAATACAAATTCTAAAAGCATGAAATTTGGAATATTATTTATTTTTTTGTTTACTTTTAGTTTATTTTTCATATATGAAACAGTCTCATTATATTTTTCCTTAACTTTGATTGATTATATTATCATCATTATATTAATTGTTTTATTATCAATAACCTCATGTCTGTTATGTTAATGGTTTCGTTCATCATTACTGAAATATAAATTTCAAAAACATTAAATTTAAAATATTTTTTGTAAACTTTTGGTTTACCTTTCGTATATTTTTACTTTATTTTCGTATATTTTATGTTTCCAATACAATATCTTCATTATAGTATATTTTACGTTTATGATACAATATCTTCATTACAGTATATTTTTGTTTCTGATACAATATTATTGCACCAAAATAATAAAACTTCATGTGTTCACTACTTAAATAGATTTAAGAAATCACTAATAATTATTAATGAATTTTTATTTTTAAAATATTTTTTGTATACTTTTGGTTTACCTTTTTATATTTTTGGTTTGTTTTCATTATATTTTACATTTCTGATACAATATCTTCATTATAGTATATTTTACATTTAATGCAATATCCTCATTACAATATATTTTATGTTTTTGATATATTATCATAGCACCAAAAAAATAAAACTTCATATGTTCGCTACTTAAATAGATAAGAAAAACACTAATAATTATTAATGAATTTTATTTTTAAATATTTTTGTATACTTTTGGTTTACTTTTTATATATTTTTAGTTTTTTTTCCCTATATTTTACATTTCTTATACAATATCTTCATTACAATATATTTACGTTTCTGATACAATATCCTCATTACAATATAGTTTACATTTATGATATAATATCATTGCACCAAAATAATAAATTTTATGTGTTTGCTACTTAAATAGATTTAAAAAATCACTACTAATTATTAATAAATTTTTATTTTTATTATAAAAGGTAAAAAAAAATTGTGGAGTTGAATTTCAAAGGAAGAGTTTTCCTTCAAACTAAATCCATAATGTTTGATTCTAATTAATGAAACTTTATTTTCTCAAAAAAATGAAGGAACTTTAACTAATAAAAAAAATTAGTTCAATGATATTAGTGGAACGTTAACTATTTTGTTCATAGCATTATATATTTTTGTATTTATTTTGATCTATTGGAAGTAAAAAAAAATAGAAATAATGGTAAATTTTTAAAAATAAAGAGAAAATAAAAATAAAAAAGAAAAGAAAAACAGGAAAAAATATTATACTTCAACATAAAATGTCAAAAAATTTATGAAATAAAATTTCAGAAAAGTATATTGGCTAAT
>CATIWM010232374.1:0-14867 GCA_949671775.1 Mallotus repandus
ATATTGTTTTGTTTTTTTTAGTTGTTGAGTTGCCTTCTTTACCATATGAAAATTAGATCTCAGGTAAACAACATACATTTTTTCTTCTCACTTTTTAGTGTTTTACATAATTATTGTTAGTTACATACATTTTTTGTTTTACTTTTTAATATTTGTAAACTACTCACACTTCATCTAAAGCAATTAACTAATGTAATTTTTCATTATAAAATTATAAAATTAACTTATATATATAAACACGCTCGATGTATTATATATATACTTTTTACAACACTAGTTATTGTTTAGTATCAGGTTTTTATTGCTAAAATGAAGTTCTTTTTATTCTGTGTTTTCAGTTGTTTACATTGGGTCTATGTTTTTACTGCTATTAAAATGCACAACATTAACACATTACTTTAGCTCCATGGATTTGAAGCTATATCTTTTAGTATGACTTTTTCACATTTAAGAAGAATACAATGAAATCTGAGGGCAGGATTGAATTAATATAAATAACTTGAATATACCTTTCTTGCTGCTGTTGTAGCTGAAAAGTGGGCTATTTACCATTTTATGGCAAAAAGTGAAAGTATTTCCTAATTTATGGTTGTTTTGAGAGTATTTCTCTTTTTGTGGTGATTTTTTATAAAAAAAAATAATTCCGCCATCTAAAATGGCATAATTGGAAAAGGACAAAAATCGTCCAAAGCATTTTGCCAATAGAAAAGGTGGAATGAAAAAAATAAAAATACACATTTTGCCACTGTGAAATGGTGAAAAGAGAGCCCTTGCCAAGACAAGACAGCCTGCAACATCAACCCATTCCACCAATGTGAATGGCGAAATGGATTCTGATAGGCCTGCATGGGACTGCTCATTCCGCCAATGTGAATGGCGGAATGGCTTGTACCATATGTCAATAAGCATATTTTTTTGTACCAAATGTTGGGCATATATTTTTTTTTATCTATACACATGAATTAAAGAATAAACTATTTTTGGATTATACTTATAGTTAGGCACAAAAGGCATAGACAACAAGACTTATCAGTAAATAAATAGGGCATGTTGGTTATCATTTCTAATCTCTGTTTTTAGTTTTCATTTTCTAAAATTTAAAATATTTATCTTCAAAAAAAAGGCAAAAGATAAAAAAATCCAATTTTGTTTTGTATGAATTTTGAACTGTAAAAAATATATATCTAGTTTAAGGGGAATTCTAAGGTAACTTTGTTTTCACTTTTCTGTTATCACCATTGGATGAAAGCGTATTAAATCATCCAATGGTGGTTATTAACCAAGTAAAAATTACTTTGTAAAAACCAAGTAACCATAGACTACACCCTGTTTTAAAACTTACGGTTATGAAAATATATAAATATTTCAATAATGTAATTTATTTAAAAACCTAATGGCAAAAATAAAAATTAAAAATAAAATTATTATCAAATAGGCTCTAATGATCTTTAAACTAATACTCTTATTTGTTGCTTTAAAGCTTTTTTTTATTTGTTTGAATACTAACTATTACTTATTAATCTCTTTTATTTTATTTGTTCAGATAGTATAATTATTTATTTATTTATTTATTATTATTATTATTAAAAAATTTGAGGTTACGCTCCAGAGTTCGAATGGATAGTCCTTGTGATTCCTACTACTACTGCTACTGCTACTACTACTAATAACAATCATAATAATAATTTGAGGTTACGCTCCAGAGTTCGAATGCATAGACCTCGTGACTTCTCCTCCTCCTCCTCCTCCTCTTCCTACTACTACTACTACTACTACTACTACTATTACTAATAATAATAATAATAACAATAACAATAACAACAATAATAATAATAATATTATTATTATTAAAAAATTTGAGGTTACGCTCCAGAGTTCGAATGCATAGACCTTGTGACTCCTCCTCCTCCTCCTCCTACTACTGCTACTACGACTACTACTATTGCTACTGCTACTACTACTACTACTACTGCTACTGCTACTGCTACTACTACCACACTACTACTACTACTATATACATACAATATTACAATAAGAATATAATTCTGGTTCCTCAATAAAATATGATAATAGCTTTATACAATATAGGAATATAACTTCACTACAAAATAGGACTACGATCGTATTATCCCCCCTCAATCGAATCGTGAATAGGAAGAACGCTGAGATGAGTTTGAAAAGTATGAAATCGTGCAGTTGGAAGACTCTTAGTAAAAACATCAGCAAGTTGGTCATGTGTTGGAATATGAAGAACAGAGATATCACCAGAATCAACATGCTCGCTAACAAAATGAACATCAATCTCCATATGCTTAGTACGGGCATGTTGAATAGGATTAATAGCAAGATAAGTAGCACTAATATTATCACAATATAACAAGGTTGGTAATGTAATCGAATAATTGTAATAATGGATTATTAATATTATTTATTTATTATTATTATGATTATTACTATTTTCATTATTAAAATTTTATTGTTATTATTATTGTCTTTACTATTCTTATTAGTATTATCATTATTAGTATATATATATATATGTTTATATAAAAAAAATGGGGCCATGGATTGGTGGACACTTTTATTTAAAATGGGGAGAGTGGTCTGCAGCAGCATGAGGAAGAGAGAGCAGCAGATTTAATTTTTAATGGTAAATTTCCTTTTTGTCCCTGAACTTTTCTTCTTCTTCGTTTAACACCCAAACGAACTCCGATCACCTTCAAATTTGAACCATAGCTTTTTCTCATCCTCTTCTACCTTTTTATAGACTTTATTTTATGAGAAATCATCCAAAATTATGCAAAATCAGTCAAGAACTGTCAGCTTTCTTCTTTAATTTTCTACTGTTCCAACGAGTTTCAGGTGACGGGGTTGCCTCCATTTCGTTCCTCTCATTGCCAGGAGTCCGTAGGCGCCAACCATGTATCCGATCTATGTTTGTAGAATATTTGGCGAATATTTTTAGGTAATTTTGATTTATTTTCCATTTCCATTTTTCAGTGTCTATTTTGGTTGGTTTGAAGCTTTAGATGTATTCTCCTAATTATTTTGAACATTTTGGTATGCTTGGTTTGTCCGGGTGTTGAGTTTTCCGGTAAGATTCGGGTGGGTCCCACCCGAATTCCAGTGAGTAAAATATTACCGACCCAGAAATAACTAGAAAACTATTTTCAATAAATAGTATAAATTATGGTGATCAATTTTTGTAAATGGAGTTCAGTCAAATTCTTTACGGATTTTGAGAAATAAATTCCGGAAAGGTTGTAGTGGAAATTCCTTAATTTCCATTCTAATTGATTAAATTATCAAAATAAATTCCTTTAGTCTCAAAAGTCATTTTTAGGATATTTCTAAATCCATTTTATAAATTCCTTGATTTTTATAATTTTTTGAAATTTTGGAGAATTTTTATGAATTTTATTTATTATGCATAAACATGTTTTAAATAAATATAATTTATTATAGAGAATACCAGAGCAGAAGCATTAGAGACAAGATGGACGAGGATACGTCAGCCAGCTTGCTCCACTTGTAAGTTAATATTTTGAAGTGTATGTTATTTTCACTAGTTAATAAAATAATGAATTTGAGATATTATTTATGTTCTTAATATTATTGCAGTTATATCATGTATATGATTTTGATGGTAATATTATTATGGAAAAATTGAATGAGAATATTGTTATTTTGTATTAAATTTTAAGTTATTGCATTCTTTAGAATTTTAATTGCATATTTATTTATATAAATGTTTATTTTGGAAAATACTGGTAGAACAAGCTACCTGATGGGCGTCATCAGGATCGTGTGCACACTGGTAGCGATCTTAGAGTTGGGCCTTTGATTGGATCTGATATGAAAAGCTCGGTTGATGCATAGCTCTCGGGTGTGGTTTAACGAATTAATCACTGGGATTGGTAACTCGGTTGATGCTTAGCTCTCGGGAACCGCCGGTAAATATTTGGAATAAGAGATTAACTGAGGCTAGTAGCTTGGTGGAAGCTTAGTTCTCGGGAACCAGCAGTCCTTGGATGAATAAGAGAGCCAAGTGGCTATTAGAATTATGGTTTAGGGTTCTACCATAATTTTCCACTTAAAAGCATTTTAAATAAAGGTTATTTTAATCCAAAGGTGTTTGTGAGATTTTATGAATTCTTTTAGATTTATAAAGATGATTTTGGTAAACTAATGGTTTTAAATATAAATTATAAATATTATATTTCTATAAAATTATTTTAATAAAAGAGATTTTCAAAACATCATACGTTTTCTTATATTAGTTTACTCAGTGAGGTCCGACTCCCTTCAACTATTTTTCTAGAATTTAGGGAGTCCACTGTTAGTTCTCTATCTCTACACTAGACTCATTCTTCACCGGCTACTTTGTGTAGGTTATTATAAAGTTACTATTATTTGTGGAATAATTTGTCAGTAAATCTAGACACCGCAATAGTAGTGTTGTAGGTTTTGTCATTATGGTAACAATATTCATACTTGTGTTGTAATGTGTATTTTATATATACTTGAGTTTGAGATGTTGGTGACTTTGATGATATTGGAGCAGTGGTGTTTGGAAAAAATTATTGGAACTGTTATTTTTTTTTTCAAAGGTTTAGGTTTGGTCTTTTTAAAATTTTTTAAAAGTCATTAATTTTATTTGATAATTTTCTTAAGGTTTACTACGAGTTTTGGAAGCTTATTGCTTTCCTATTCTTTAGTGCCGGTCACGTGCCCCTTTAGGTTTGGGTTATGACAATAATGTAGCTCTTGTAATGAAAAATGAAGTCAACTAATTTCCAAGACAACATAAGTAATAGCATGATACTCGGCTTCAATACTTGACTAAGAAATAGTAGGCTACTTCTTAGCAGACTAAGAAACAAGATTAGAACAAAAAAAATGAAAAAACGTGAAGTACTTCGACGAGTATCAGGGCAACTAGCCTAATCAACATCCGAAAAGGCAATAAGACCATCAATAGAACCTGAATGAAGTTGTAAACCATAGTGTAAAGTACCTTTAACATAGCAAAAAATGCATTTAATTGCAGTAAAGTGAGAATCACGAGGTTTATGCATAAACTGACAAACTTGATTAACTGCAAAAGAAATATCCGGTCGAGTAAATGTAAGATACTAGAGTGCACCAACCAAACCTCATGATATGGTTGGATCGGAAAGAAGAGTCCCATCCTTACGAGATAATGGATGTTTACTAAATAGTGGAGTAGCAACAGGTTTTGAGAATTGCAAACCACACCTTTCAAGAAGTTCAGTAGCATATTTTTCTCAAGATAAAAACATACCGGTTGAGAAATGAGAGATAAAGATACCAAGAAAATAATACAAAGAGCCCAAATCACTCACGGAAAATTCCTTCTTAAGAGTTGACATTAATGAAGAAAGTGTTAGTGTTATGCCCTAGGCTAATATGTCATGGCCATATTTTTACTTTATCATATTTCCATGTTATTAATAAAGAGATATTTTTATTATTATTGGCTAATTCTAGTATTATCCTTGAATTAGTTAATTATACTAAGATCATCAAGTACATGACTTGATAGTAAAAATTTTAGGTGATACTTGAATTCTAATCTAAATATCCCTAGTCAATTATTGTTGTGGGAACAACAATGAATAAAGACTAGTATGAGGTTGACTGATGATTATGTTTTACTGTTCATGTATATGAGATATTAAGTCAAACTCATAGGTACATATTTGGAGAAATGATATACTAGATTGACTCATTATGAGAATACCACATGGATTATTGTCATTGGTAATTCTTATCACAGTAGTACTATTTGGGTCCTCTGACCTGAAATCACCATGGTTTCCTACATGATAAGTTCTGTTTTTTAACACATCCCTACGTCGTCTTTAACCGAATGCTAAAATAGGTTGTGATTGGATAAAGAAAGAGTTGTGTGAGGGATGTGAGTGGTTAAGATGGAATTTGTCCCTCAGTTATTTTGAGAAGATATTTGTTGGGCCCCTCGATTAGTTAGACTAAAGTAAAATGCATGGCCATGCTAGAATGATTAAGAATGATCGGTATCAGTCTACTTGATATCAAAAAATAATACGATTGAACAATATAAGGATGACATAATCCATACCCTATGTTCAATAAGGATATCATGTGACAAAAAGACTATAGTACATGCTATGTATTAGGTTATGTCGAATTATCAATCTTCATATAAATTGAGTAGTCATAATGTCTTGCTAGAGACCAATTATGACTTATGAGCTAAAATGGAAATTTTGGGCTCATTGCCAACGTTATGTGAACCTACAGGGTCACACACTTAGAATTGACCCAAAGCAGAGTTGGGTTAATCAACCCAATAATTATCTCTATGGAAGATTAAATAATTAGAATCAAAGTAGAAAAGAAAATCTAATTTTACCAAAATGGTTTTGGTAAGAGAAACCTTAGATAAGATGTATATATATACATCTCATTCTCTAAGGTTTAGGTTAAACAACATTCTTCTTCTTCCTCTACTACTTCTTATGAGAAAACAGACAAAGAGAAAATTGTTGTGAGACAACAAAGGTTCTAGCAGACCTACTTCACTTTGGATCACCTTTTTCATGTGGATATCATAGAGGGCGTGACTTTTTGGTGGCGCCTCAATTCGAAAACACCTACACGAAAAGCTTGAGGTAGGGTGTAACCAGAGTGAACCCCCTCTTATCCTTCCAACAATCTTGCCATAAGATCGTCTTAGTAAGTGTTTGGAAACCCTCTCAATCAATCTAGTTTGAATTACATGGATCCGGGTTATGGATTTTCGTGGTTAAAGTTTTTATTTTCCGCTTCATTATGGATCACGAAACCTAACAAAAATTAAGGTTGAAGAAGAACAAGAAGAAGTTAAGACAATATCATCCATATAGAGAAGAAGGACAACCATATCATTACCGGAATGAAAAATAAACACAGAAGCATTAGATTTAGAACTCATAAAACCTCGAGAAATAAGAAAATTAAAAAAGCGATGGTACCATGCACTAGGTGCCTGTTTTAAACCGTATAAAGCTCTATTTAAATGAAAAACATAGTCAGGATGATACGGATTAACAAAGCTTAGAGGTTGCCTCAAATAAACAACTTCATTAAGCTCTCCATTTAAGAATGCATTCTTTACATCTAATTGACGAATAGGCCAATTTTTAGATAAAGCAAGAGATGACATAGTTCGAATATTGGTAGGTTTAACAACTGTACTAAATGTTTCATCATAATCAAGACTATATTGTTGTTTATAACCTTGAGCTACCAAATGAGCTTTGTATCACTCCAAAGACCTATCTGATTTCTGCTTTACACGAAATACCCATTTACAACCAATAACATTAGAACCTGTATTAGATGGTAATGGTACTAATGTCCAAGTATTATTATGTAAAAGAACATTATATTCTTCATTCGTAGCACGACGCCAATTAGGATCCTGATTAGCCTCAACAAAAGTTTGTAGTTCACGAGGAAGAGAAGAAGTAACTAAAAGAGAAGGCAAAACTTTAATCTTAAGTGTTCCATCTTTATTGCGAGAAAGAGGAGAAGCAGATAAAGAATTAGGAATATGATTAGGAGGCAGCAAAGGAGAATTATCAATAGAATTATGACCAGAATTATTAAAGGTGGTTACAACATCACTAGAAGGATTAGCAACATTAAGAGTGCAAGTATTTGGAGAGGAATGCTGATGAATATTTGGCGAGGAAGAAGCTTGAGTTTGAGAAGGAAAAGGAATAGAAGGAAGGATAGAACTTGGAGAACGAAAAGAAGACACCGATTGAGGATGTGATTGGACTGTTGAGAAGGGAAATTCTGATTCATTAAAGGTGACACAATGAGAAATAAGAATTTTATTTGTCGAAAGATCTAAACAATGGTACCCTTTATAATTCAAAGGATACCCAAGAAAAACACATAAGGTAGATCTTAGAGCAAGTTTATAAGGAGATATTGATTGAATATTGGGATAACAAGCAGAACCAAAGACACAAAAATTATCATAGGTAGGAGGTTATTGAAAAAGCACTTCATACGGAGTACTATTAGACAACAAAGGAGTAGGAAGTCGATTAAGGGTATAAGCAGCTGTATGCAAAGCTTCAACCCAAAATTTAGAAGGCATACAAGCTTGAAAAAGAAAGGAGCGAACCATATTTTGAAGAGTACGATGCATACGTTTGGCTTTACCATTTTGTTGTGGCGTATAAGGACAAGAAATAGACCACTGAATCCCTTTATTACTAAAAAATGATTGAAATTGTTTGTTGAGATATTATTTTCCACCATCACATTGAAAGGTTTGAATGTTAACATGAAATTGGGTAACAACATATTGATGAAAAATCTGAAATTTATTAAACACTTAAGATTTAATGCGAAGTGGAAAAATCCAATAATAGTGCAAAAAATCATTTAAAAATAAGACATAATATTTGAAAGCAGTAAAAGAAGAAACATGAGATGTCCAAACATTAGAATGAATGAAAGAAAAATAGTCTTAGACTGAGGCTCAACACTTGAAAAGGGAGGTCAAACATGTTTTCCTAATTGACAAGCATGACAAAAATCATCATTAATTTTGGAAGAATTACAAATTGAACAATGATTTTTGAGAAGATAAGATAAAGCTGAAGAGCCAAGATGATCGAGACGACAATGCCAAAGTTGAAGAGAGACTTGAACAACAGTATGACAAGAAGAGGAGGATGCAACTGGATCGGATGAAAGTAAGAAGGAATATAATGGAGCCGAACTATTGCACCTGAGAAGATTGGTCTTCATCCGAAGGTCCTTAACAGAGAAACCGAAGGTCCTTAACAGAGGAACCAAAAGGATCAAATTTAACACTGCTGTTATTTTCAGTTGTAAACTGACGAATGGAAACTAATTTTTTTTTGAAGATGAGGAACAACTAAGACTTTAGGTAAATGAAGAGATGAAGATAAAGAAGTAGAACTAGTGTGTGAGATAGGTAAGCCAGAACCATAACCGACTTGAACATAATCAGGACCATAATAAGAGTGAGTAGAATGAAGAATACCTGGAGTAGGAGTCATATGGTTTGAAGCACCTGTATCAGCATACCAACATTGTGTGGAAGCAATGGGTAATGAGGGAGAGTGAACGAAAATATCATAGGCATCCACAGGTTGAGACTTGTTATTGAGAACACAATCACGAGCTATATGATAGAATCCACGACACAGGTAGTATTGAACAAGAGAAGGACCCATAGGTAGAAAAGTTGGATGAAGGGGCCTAAAATAGATTGACCACGACCTCGACCCTGAATAGCTGGAGGTCGAAAGTTAGATGCTTGGGTACCAAATGGTGAGCCATAAAACTGATTTCGAGGAGTATAAGAAGAGCGCCCACGACCATGAGCATAAGAAGATTCTAGTAAGGAACTAGCAGAATATTGGAAAGTAGGTCGCGTGTTCCTGTAATTAAATCAACCACCACAAAATCGACTGCCACCACGTTGTGAAAATGAGCCACAGTTAGCAACTAAAGCAACTGATGACTCATTTGTAGAATCAAAACCTTGCAAGCGTGTCTCTTCAAGGGAAAGCGAAGTCCTTGCTTCAAGGAATGACGGTAATGGAATTTGAGTCGAGATAGCAGTAGAGATACTAGAATACTCAAATGGTAACCCAGCCAGAGCTTGTAAATCAGTTTCAAAAATCATAGAGCCAATAAAAGTAAGTGAATCAGCAATACACTTTAATTTTTGGAGATACATAGCAATAAACAGATCACCTTTCTTCATACTATGAAACTGAGTTTTAGGTTGAAGAGTTCGAGCATAAACTTGATCATGAAACAACTTTTCAATTGTATCCCAAGCAATACGAGCAGTAATAACAACATCAGGCTTAATAATAGCATGCAAAATATCTCTTGAAACAGTAGTTTGAATCCAAGATAGAACAATATAATCAATTTGCTTCCATAACTTGTAATCAGGACTAGAAATATGTTGTAGTAAGAGGACAAGGAGAAGAACCATCAATATGACTATAAACATCATGACCTTGAAGAATTGGAATAAATAACTCACGCCATAAGAGATAGTTGGAGAAATCTAAGGTTTCAGGTATATAATTTTTAATACTATTTAGTGTAAAGACATGATGATTGGAACAAGTGTGAGAATTTTGAGATGAAGACGAGGAAGAGGTAGAATTTGGGGAATCCGTAACTATACAATATAGGAATATGACTTCACTACAAAATAGGAATATGATTGTATTAGTTATGTATATATATACTTTAAGGGTTTGTTTGGTATAAATGAATTCCACAGAATTCATTTGAAATTCCAAATGAAATGAGTTTCTTGGTGGAATTGAACCAAACAAGCGCTAATATATTTTTTCCAAAAAAAAAAAACTCAATTTTTTAATATTTTTAATTAATATTTTCCCTTCTCTTCTTTTTCCCTTTTTCTTTATCATTATCATGTATAGTGTCGTAGCACAAGCATACTTTTAGAAGAATTAGAGTCCAACTCTAGTTAAAACTAATTAAGGAGGCGGTAGAGGAAGAAAATAATGTATCAGAGTAAATGAAAAACCTAATGAACCAGTTAGGGGAAAATAAAGAAAAGAAAAGAAAAGCAATAATTATGGATACCAAAATAGTATGCTATATCTGCTCTGAAAATATAAATCCGATGGTGAAGGATCTCCAATCAATAACCACCTGCGGCCATGTCTTCCACCAAATCTGGTAGGTATTCCATTTATTTATTTATTTATTCGCATGTGAATTCGATTTTTTAACGCTGTAATTTGATTAGCCTGGAGAACTGGTTCGATTCAGCTTCGAGCTCAACACCCACAACAGAATTAAATTGTCCTCAGTGCAAGCACAGATGCACAGAAGCAGATATCATTCGGCTGTATTTCCAATCAACCGATGAACCACCGTGTGTTTCCCGGGAGATGGTCCAACAGATACATGAGGTGGTGAATTTTGAATATATATATATATATTTTTAATTTTATAAGATGTTCGAGAATCAATTGACTCAATCAATTCTTTGTTGCTGCTCATTATTACTTCCATTTTCAACCAGAGAGTCCATCACAAAGCTAAGGTAATTAAGTTTAATTTTACGGTCTAATTTTGGACCGCTATCCATTTCATTCTGTATTATTAGAGGCTATTACCATACCACATCACATTCGGAGAGAGCAGGGAGAATGGGGGTTTAAACCTATGCCTTCAACCTATGTTGCACATGTACTTTAAATAATAGACGTTTCTACCTATCCATATCTCCATTTCTCCTTATCCATGCTACCTAGATACTTTAATTTAGAAGACAAATATTTCAATTACACGTATTCCTATTTTCTGTATCCCCTTATCTGTGTCCGTGCTACCTAGCCTTCAACCTATGAATGCCACACGCCTTGACTATTAGGTACAAAAGGGGGATTGTTATCATTCTTATTATTATGATCATACCTTGCTTAAATCGTATTTTTAGTTCAAATTGTGATATATGTAGTCAATTAAATTAGTCGATCTTATATAAATCTAATTAGTTAGAATTCAATGAATTCTGAATAATTAATTGCATGATTATTTTTTGTGTGTAATTAATTAGATACTTGTTTATGAGTCTAGGACGGTTGTTGAAACATAGGAACTTAAATCCATGCTTTGTAATTAAACTTAATGTTTCTTGATGCTCATCGCTAATTTCTTTTTTTTGGGGACCAGGAAATTGAACAAAGACTTGAGGTAATTTAATTTTGTTGTTTTAATTTCTTTCCATATTATCTTTTTTTTTTTTCATTGGATTGTCATTAATTCAAATTCTATAGACTATATAGTATATATTTTTTTAATAAGTCAGTTATAGTGTAGACTTGGAAATAAAATTTTAAAATTTTTTAGGACTTGAATCTTATATTTATTTGTCTAATGACAAAGTTTTTTTATGGCATTTTATATTGGCCTGAAATTGTTAAATTGATAGCTCAAATTAAATTAATATATCTAACGATGCCAAAAACTTATACTTGAACAGGAGATAAAACGCGTGGTGCAGCCAATTGAAAGAGCCATGGGGCTTGTTACTCAACAACAGAGTAGAGAACTATTTTTTGAAGAACATAGAAAGAAACTCTGTTTGATGTTCGGAAGAAGCAACGGTAGCCCGTCCCAAAACTCTGCATTGCCTAATGCTAATTCCAACCATTGTGATCCTAATTTAGTTTAATTTTATTTAATTTATGTATAAATTTAGATTAAGAATTTCTGCTTGCGTCTTTTTTTTTTCATTTTATCAGAAATGAAGTTTGTGATAAATGAATTTAGCTTATATTTGGATACAAGTATTTAATTTGAAATTTTAGATTTTAAATATTAAATTGCAGTTACATGGCAAACAATAAATTTAATTCAAACTAGTTGCAAACTGCAAATAAGAACATATATTTGAAAATAATTAAAAATTTAATAAGACATTGTATATTTTTAATATGTATAATAATAATAATAATAATAATAATTGAATAAACAATTTAAAAGAAAAAAATAGATAATAGTTGAAAAAAGATGTTTTTGTTAGAATAAAATATATAAATTTTGATAAAAACGAAAAGTAATATTTTATATTATATAGAATTAGAGTGTTTTTAAGGGTTAATACTGGTTTATGAAGAGGGACACTTGTCGAATGACATCTGTCAAATTTTGAATTTATTAGAGATAAAATAAAACTAACCAAGAAATATATTTTAATTAATTCAATCTATTTTTTTTAATTAACAAATGATTAAATTATCAAATTTTTGTACAGTCATTAGCAATTTTACGTGTTCCTCTTGATGCGTGTATATATTATAGATTTTTTTAATCCATGCAAAGTGTTAGAGTTCAACTCAAGTTAAACTAGTTAACCTAATGAAGGATGTAGTAGACGAAGAAAATGGTATATAAGAGTGTATATATAAGGGGAAAAAAATAAAAAAGAAGGGCTATAATCATGGATCCCAAAATCATATGCTCTATCTGCCATGGGAATCTGAATCCAATGGTGAAGGATATCCAATCTATAACCATCTGCGGCCATGTTTTCCACAAAGTCTGGTAGGTAACTAATTAATTATTTGTATGTGAATTTTATTATAATTAATTATTTATCGAGCCGAACATGAAGCTGAGCTCCGCTGATTTACAGCCTATTAGTATTATTGTTATTGATGACATGTTTTAACTGGCCCTCAATTAGCCTGGAGAAATGGTCGGATTCAAAATCCTTCATGAAGTTAACTTGCCCTACATGCAAACGGAGATGCTTTACCAGCGATTTCTTTTGGCTTCATTTCCATTCAATTGATGAACCACAGTGTGCTTCTGAGAAGATGGCTCTACAGACACCTGAGGTATATTATATTTAAATTGTGGATTTTTGTTTTTATTTTTTAATTTTTTGACTGAATAATCGTTTCTCTATGTTGTTGCTGATTATCACTTATCACTTGGATTTTCGACCAGAAGCTCCACAACCAAGCTGAGGTAATTAAGTTCCATTGTTTAGTTTTTGGACCAATTTCCAGTTTATTCTGCATTATTTGTTGCATTCTTATTAATAAGATTTTGGCTTTGACCAGGAGATGGAACAAAGACTTGAGGTAATTTAGTTTTGTATATATGTTTATTGGGTGGTCAATGATTCAAAATTCTAATATTAGTTTGGTTAAATTATGGTTGGACAGGGGATAGAACGTTTGATCCATCCAATTGAAGAAGGCATTATGTGGATTAATGGATCAGAAGCGGAAAGGAAACTATTAACCGAAGAAACCGACAAGAAAATTATGAGGAGGTTGGAACAACTTTTTAAGAAGTTTCAATAGATGGTCGCAACACTCCGCATTGCCTAATGCTACTCAATGCCAATCCCCAATATAGGGATCCTAATTCATTTTAGTTTGCACTATAAAACATGAATTCAATTCATCTATGTGTGAAATTGTTTATTGCTTTTAACTTATGGTAGCCTATAAATTTCCCTTATTTTTTTTGGAAATAATCAATTATTTATATTTTCTTATAAGATTTAGCTTTCATGTTTTTTTTTTTAAATTTTAACTGTAATTATGTTGCATATGAAATAATTAATTTTTTATTTCTTATTCATTAATAATTATCATGTTAATCTTTTTTAAATGAATAGTTAGTAAAATCTTCTTATTTAACCAAAAAGCATTTATTTATTTACTGGTCAAGAATCTACGTAATGTGCGGACTGCAAGTTAATATATACTCTGTGACACCTGTTAAGGATGTCTGGCATGCATTGTATGCATATGACTATTACATAACATATTCATTAAATAACTAACTTTAACTCACAACATCAAGTAGTTCACATCTTTTTTATATTATACACATACAATACGCTAGCATTAATACAAAATTACAAAATTCACTACGCATGTCTTGTTCAAGAAAATTTGAGGACGACCTCGTGCTGACCCACCTGACACAATGCTAGTGTAACTTATGCAAATATTTTTTCAAGACCAATTACGGCTCTTCTAATTTTGAAAAATATTTCAAGACCAATTACGGTTCTTCTAATCCTGAAAAATATTGCAGATGAGTGATCCTGCAACTCAGTAAATGAATATAATAACATTCTATGAAAAATTAACACATTCAAACATGCAATATTATCAATTATCAATCCATTCAATTTTTAACTTTGAATTTTTAGTATGTACATAATTGTAATAGCATAATTTTTAGTATGTAAGCCCTGCTATAATTTTGTACACAGTATTGCCATAATCATAGTGATTTCTTTT
>CATIWM010232442.1:0-17629 GCA_949671775.1 Mallotus repandus
AAACATTAACAAAATAATAAACACAATCAACCAACTGTTGCTAGTTAATTAACACAAATAAACATTAAACAAAAAGCCAAAATTAAACTCTATTTATTGAAATTTAGTAAAATTATATAAGTATATAAGTTTTATTTTTATTATATTTAGATTAAAAAAATATAGATAATAATAATTTTTATTTCTAAAATATAAATTCATTATGAATATTAGAAAATTATAATTAAAGATTTAAAGTAAATTAAAAATATTAATTACAAAAATTAATTAAAAATATTATAAAATTATATACATATTAAAAAAATTGTATAAAATTAAAATTAAAAAAAATCACTTTTCAATTGAAATACATATTGCACAGAAAGCACATAATGAACAAGATCACTAAACCATCAAGAACACGAAAAAATTTGTAAATTGGCATTTATATAAGGTATATATATATTTTTAAAATTTTTTGCATAAAATTAAAATTAAAAAAAAAGAAATAATTTTTCAACAGAAATACATATTGCACATAAAGCACATAATGAACAAGATCACTAAACCATCAAGAACATGAACAAATATTGAAAAGTTAACCAATTCTCACATAAATATACCTTTGTTCTTCTTTTCCACCCAAGATCGAAGGGTCAATAGTCACAGAATGCTCAGAACTATCGACATTTTGGCTTCCACCTTATGTGAATGCGATTAAAATCGTAGATCCATACATGCATGAACATAGAAAGTAATAAAAGTTAAAGCTTGAAACAAATAAAAAAAAATTCTAAATAAAAATTACTAGAGTTCGTAGATCTTATGTTTATATACCTTCTCTCTGCTAACCCTTCAAATTTTAAACAGAAAAGAAAGAACAATATAACAAAACACTCAAAGAACAACAGAATCTCAGTTTGAGAAATAGGTCGACAACTAAGCTATGTTGTTGTTTCTGTAAGAAGAGAAATTTTTATATGTATTTGATCTAACAGAAAGAACAAAGAAGTGAACCAATAATGCCTTCTCCATTATAATAAGTGAAATTGAAGGTTCCAGAAGGCATAAACAATGAAGGAGATGAGAGGACACAAAGAAAGGTGAACAAGAAATAAGATTAGGGTCTGGAGAGAACGAGAGATGATCAGGGTTCAGGGAAGAGGAAGATGGTAGGGTTTCAAAATAAGAGAAATGAGAATGAGGGAGGCAGAGAGTGTCAGAGAAATGAGGGATTAGGGTTTTGAAAATGGGAATGCGATGCTTTTATAGGTAGGATTGGGTTAGTAATAAACGACGTCGTTCATATATATATATATATATATATATATATGAACTTCGGAAGTTCGGGCAGGTTCAGGTGTAATATACCTTCACCCAAACCGAAAATTGAACATCGATATTTCCTATAACCCCCAATCGAACCATGCCACCCTTCCGTCTCAACTAAACCGTTCTTCCACCTCGAGTCAAAACTTCAGGTTCGGATGGTTCCTGCACAACCCTAACTACAAAGGTGTGTGTAAAAAAAATTCTATTGAATGTGGAGTGCTGCAAAGATTTTTTTTTTGGTTGCTAAAATATGAAACTAAGTCCAATATGGGATGGAAACTAACCAATCCCCTAATGGTATCTCTTTTTACAAAAAAAAAAAGTAAATTAATAAAAGGGGATTTAGTTTAAAATTTGGTCTTAGATCAAGAGCAAAATAATAGGAGTTAAAAGTATATGCAAAGGTAAAAGAAGCATTTTTTTTTTCAAGAGGAAATGTCTATAGATGAATATTCCAATAACCAAGATGCAAGTTAAATCATCTGAAAATTGAAGCATGCCTAGATGACTAAGGCTTGATGTTTCCCTTACTAAAAAAATGATGATTATTGAACATTAAATAGCATTAACAAATAAGCAACAATAGTTAAACTTTAAAAAAGAAAAATATTAAAAAGCTAATAAACAACATCACTAAATGGCCAACAACAAAAATAGATGTGTATCTTCCATATTAAAAAGGTAAATGTTACAACATTAAGAGAATTATTAGATAATGGAAATAAAGTAATCAAAGAATACTACAATCAAAGAATACAATAGGGAAGAGGAGAAGGAAAAAGCAAAAACAATAGCAATTAATGCTATAAGAACTTACTGGATGTATGAGGATTAATTGTAACGAGGGAAAAAAAAGAAGTTGGTTTGAGTAGCATTCATGGAAAGCAGCCAGCATTTATAGCAAATAACAGGACTTAAATGAACTCATTGTTTTGGTACCCCTCATAAAGTAGGGGCAGTAAAAATATAAGATTTGGCATGGCTAAGAAGATCTTGCGTTTAATGCAAGACAACAAGTGTATCTAAACAAAATTTGAGTAAGATATACGGAAATGAAAAAATTAGATATTCATCTAGGGAAAGATAACATAGATTATTTATTCTCTTAGCAGTACGACGCCTTGGGGAAAAAACACACTGCAAATACTTGTTTCTTGGGCTTTAAAAACACAGCAGAAATAAAATCATTTCTTGGGCTTTAATCCTAGCAAAAGCTAGTGGGAAATATATCTACTAGCCTTATCAAGATTGAGCATCCAGAGCATTAAATGTTGTACTAAACCAACAATTTAAATAGAGAAAATAAATCAACAGTTAAAGGAAATTCCAAAAAAAGTATACAAAGAATGATAAAATTAAGAATAATGAAAATATTACTAATAACAGTAACAGGATATGGTGAATGGATGACACATGTATATGTATCTCATAGAAAGTGGACAACTATTATGAAAAAAAAAATCCTAAGGGTGCATTTGGATCAGGGTTAAAGGAGGGCAAATGTTACTCCTGCAATACATTAACCCCTTTAACCCTATTTGACAAATTTTAGACAATTAAAGTTAACTGTTAAGCCCTCTTAACAATTAATCTCATTTATGTGTATTTTTGTTAACCTAGTTGGGGGTAGAGTAAATGTCTATAAAATGTTTTTATTAAAAAAATACATATTTTTCATTGTTCTATCAATTTATGCTTATTTATAAATTACTCAACTTCTCAATTTCTTACATTAATAAAATATAAATCAAATTTATAAAAAAATATATAAATCAATTAATTTTTTATGGTGACTTTATTATTTATATTTTAATTGTTACAAGTAATTTTTAATTTTATTCTTTATTAATTATATTCTATAATATTTGTACTATTTTTATGTGTAAAAATGTATAAAATATATTATGTAACTTTATCTTTATGGAAATTTTATAATATTTTATAATTATTTAATATTTTAAAAATTAATTTCATTGTTTATGAAAATTTTAATAATTTATTTATCTATTTATGTTATTTTAATTATTTCATTTGTATTAATGGTCTTTTTAAAAAAAAATCAATTACACGGCTTATACATTACCCGTTATTTACCAAACAAGGTTAACAATAAAACTATTACACTTGTAATTGTTACTCCCTTAATAGTTATACACGTAATTGTTACACCCTATTCCTTTAACCCCGATCCAAACGCACCTTAAAAGGGAAAAAAATTCAATGGCAAGCACATGAGGCTCACTCAATAGACATTTTCAATTGGCCTCATTTGCTTGACTTAATAAAGTAAGTCACTTGAGAAACAACCTAAAATTTGTGAGCTTGTGGCCTGGAAGAAAAGGATAAAACATTTACATGTTTTCCATGAACCAACAGGTCTAGACTCCCCGAATTAATCCATGTTTTTGCCTATCCTAATGTTCTGAAACATAAAATCTATATTGTTTTCCCTTCAAATTCAATATCTATTTCAACATGCAAGAGGGGGAAAATATTAATAAAAACATACAAAAATGGCTCAAAATAACACCAAACCTCAGAAATATACAATTTAATAGATAAAAAGAAGCAACAATTTAACATTTAACAAAGGGACTAATTTCCTTATCGATCACAAGAAACCTTATATAGTGGCCTAGCTTTGATTTTTTATGATCGATAAAAAAAATTAGACTTGTCTATTAGATATTGAATCACTGCCCTTTTCATACCATTTTTCCCCTACTATCCAACCTAAAAAAACTAATGGAAAAGCTAACTCAAAAGTTCACATAAGAAATAACATCATGCAAATCAGGTAGTTGCATTTCTGAATAATCAAATGTTTTGGCCCTTCTCCAGAATGAAGATGGAAATTCAGACAAAAAACTCTATCACATCTGTAGTTGAGTGAATTAAACTTACAGAGGCTCAAGAAATGTGAGCTTCCCTAACCCAATAAGGATGGTACCTGAAATGATGCTTTAGCTGAACCCGGTTTAGCAAGGCTCCTTAAGCCATTATAACTAGCAAGAATAGCTAATTGGGCATTTCCTATAAAAAAAATGAGACAACGTCAACTAAATGATAAAATCATCAAATTGCAACATTTTCAAATTTCAAAACATTCACTCTGCTCCTAGGAATCTTTGAATGCTATATAAAATAATTAATCAATCAGCAATCTAAATTCTAAAAGTTTGGCACATAGTACTATATTTTTTTCATAGCCATCAGGGTGTGCATTGAACATATAGTTTAGAAAGCTAATAAATAATCCTCATCCTAAGAAAGAGACAACTGTAGAATATATATATATATATATATATATATATATATATATATATATATCATTTATACCCAATTCTTAGAATGTCATAAAATGGGTGCATTTTATTTTAGTAAAGGATATCAAGGCAAAATTTAGCAAACATGTATGTAAATCAAGTTAATATTGTTTGACTTTGTGCCAATTTTTAAGTAATTTTTCACACAAATTGAAATATGCAAATTTTCTAAAATAGAATAGTAAAAAGCCATATTAGTAGGTCAAAAATAGAAAAAATCATAAACAACTATTGCAAACAAAATAATGTGCGCATATATATTAATAAATGAACAATGAAGCAAGAAACAAATTCATAAAAAAAGGAAAAATCCCTCCGTTTCAAACAATATTCGCTAGATAGAAAGCTTTTCCCCTAATCCCCTGCAACAAGAAAATAAATAATTAAAAAAAGCAAAGTAAGTGCATGAAAGAACATGAATAACAAGATAAAAAAACTAAGTAGCCAACTTAACTACACAAAAAATCCAGCAACATTTTGGAAGATAGATTCAACTCAAAGGCTAATAAAATAAAAATTAGGCATCCTCACATTCATCAAATTAGTTGTAAATAATAAAATAAAAATTCAGCTGATAAAAAAATCTATAATTTTCATTTTCTAAAAAATTCACAAAATTATTAAACATGTGTGTGAAAAATGGATATCACCATCATCATGACAGAATATAATGTGACATATCAATGTTTTTCTTATGTTGGAACTTTATTTTAATTAATTTAGTTTTTCACTCACAGTGGAAAGTTGTTTTCTTTTGGAAATTTACATTTTCAGTCAAGAAAACAAGCATACAACAACTAAAGCTGGAATACAACAATAAAATCCAGACCAACTACCAACACACTACTATGTCGGTCCTCTTGAGGTTACTCCTTTAGCAACCATAGAACTATCCTAACTACCCTTCATTGAGATTACCACTTAAGAGCAATCACTTATTAGTCATCAATGGAACTAACCAAACGTATGTCAGTTCCATATGTGACTAGGATAGAGAAACAAAAATAAATTAAACACAACTAGTTTTGTAAAACAATATCTATACTATACATTATAACCTAACCATGTTTTCTCCAGTTCATAGAATGGTTTTTTGAATAGTACATTTTCTTTTTTGTCCTTTCGGCAGTATGTCATGTTTCACTTAGTCTCCTAACCTCCTTCACAATCTCTAATAATAGAGAAAACTTTACACATGTTGATTCTGCCTTGCAATTATTATTAATATTGCTTTTTCTTAGCATGTGATGTCACTTTCCAAGCCACACTAGCATTTATCACAAAAGACCACTTCCAAAACAACATCGTATTAATGTTGATACCCAAATTTTGATGATACCCCAAAAATCTAATGATGAAGGACTTCTGCCACTTAGACAGGGGGAAAACTCATCCAGAAGTTTTCTCGAGCGTGCCTAAATTGAGAAGAAACCTAAAAGATACCAAAAAATAACCAACAACCCAAAAAGGGCCAAGTTCGGCCAAAAAGGATCAAAGTGTATGGGAAAAGCCCATGGGGACAGGTCAACCCACGAACTTGAGTTGATGACCCACGAGTGTAGGTTTTTAACCCAAGCCCATAGGTCAAAATGACCTATTTGCTCCTGCATGGGTTCAAGAACCCACGTGTCACATCCATACCCTAATTATAGGTAAATTTGCATTCATATTGCATTGCATTTACACATTTATTGATTGAATTTAAGTATAAGCTAGTATATAAAGTTAGACTAGTGTATCGGGCTAAGTCGTTACTTGTACTCGATCAAAGAGTGAGAATTTATGAATTTTAATGACACTCAAAATAATTGAAATAAAGAGAATAAAAAGGATTGGAAAGAGAAATGAAGTGATTAATGGGAATTTAAAGAGTTTAGGATGATAAGGATTAAATTGAAACAAATAAATGTCCTAAATTGAACAATTGAAAGTTTGAGGGTTATTAGGCAATGTTAGTTTCATTAAGGGCCAAAGTGGATATTTTACAAAATTGTCTATCCAATTTACACCTGGACTCTTCTTATATTCATGGCCTTAGGTAGACAACTGCATATGATTAAGAATAAAAAAAAAGGAAAAACCTAGAAAAAATAGAGAGGAGGAGAGAGAACAAGATGGGGGCTGCTTTGTTCTTCAATTTTGGTTAGCTTTCCAGGTGCAAATTGATGGTCTAAGAGAATTTCTAGACTCTAATATTCTTAATTATGAGCTTTGGTGGTTAATTGGTAAGTGATTTTAAGTACTTTTGTTGATTTAACCTAGGTTTTGTTAGTTGCTATTTTCGGGTTTGAGAAGTCAGGTTCATTAGTCTAATTGTTTTAATCATATCTTGAGTTAAGAGACTCTAAATTGAGTTTTCTTTGATGTTATGGAAACTTTGAAGAGCTATTTAAAACTATTTCTCCTTAAGATTGATCTGAATCAGTCTTTATGTTAGTGTAATAATAGAAGACATTTTATTGCTCAATCTGTCAGAGTAAACTGACCTGGTTGTGTTTAGATAACCATATCTCCCTCTATAGTTTTATAAAAATTTAGTGGACATATATATATAAGACTTATTAGAATTTGAGCTTAAAATTATATTCCTACAGGTCTGAGCAATTTTGTAAAGTTGGGTCTGAAACAGCCCCTTTAGAGAGTATGAAGCTGATTTGTAAAATTAAGTATAGTTGCATTGTATGCATATCATGCGGGGGTTGAATGGTTAGACCAGTATGTTGAATCATTATATTTACGATTTGTAAATAAATTGTATATTTTAGGGGCTGGGAAAGGAAAGGAAGTTGGTGGTGCAAAATAGACAATTCGATGAATCGGTTGTGTTTATTTTGAAGGCTATTTTGTGAGTAGATGTTCAAGCCCTTTTTACTCTTTTTATTAAGCAATAAAAATGAATATTTTGATGTTATTCTGTGAGCTTAAAATGATGTGTTGAATTTGGTTTAAATCAAATTGGTAACAACTTGATTTATTTGTTAAAGATTTAAGCTTCGAAACAACAAAGTTTACAAATATACAAGTTAAGTGATTAATACTCTTTGTATTTGGTTTATTAATTGATTTGAGATTATTTAAGTTATTTGATGAATATATTGAGTTTATATTCTACCTAGTTTTATTGTTTTGAATCTTGGTGAGAAATATATGGATTTTGAATGCTCTTTCAAGTTACAAATTTGTTAACAATATTTTGATTGTTTATTTGATGGTATTTGGTTTTGTGTATTACCACCCTATATGAGATGTATGAATGTGCCGAGGTGATATATGCACATTTGAGATTGTGTTGGTTATTATTACGCAATAAACAACAGGGCACTTGATTGAAGGACGATAAAGGAAGAAGGGTCATTTCGTGCTAATATAGTCGAAGGGTTAGCCTTAATGTGTGCCTAGAGAGTGATGCTTGTGATGGCCTGTATGTTATGGCCAAACTGTGATGCTTATTATAGGGATGGTTAATACATATGAAAGATTATTTTGATGATTAAAAAAAATATATGTTTTATTCAGCTAAGTTTTGTGCAAGTTTGAAGGCAATAATAGCCTTGATATTTCATGTGGATTATAATTTATTTTTAATTACTTTAGTATGCTGTTTGAGATGTTTATTGAGTTTGGTTTAACCAATTATTTTCTGCTTGAAATATCTATTCACTGAGTATTTTTGTACTCATTTTACTCTGTTTTCTAAATTTTTCAGAGAGCAGGGCTTATTAAAGGGTGGCTTAAGCTGAGTGAGTGTAGATAAAAGTTTGATAGTAAGGTTGACCAACATCCTTGTCAGAGAAGCCTTGTATTTTTGTTGTTAAGCTTTGTTTCTTATATGTTGCGAATGTTAGTATTTTATTGTTAAATGATGGTGGCTATACTATATGTAAAATAACTGTTGTAAACATATTTTACACTATTTTAATGATGTTTACCACTATGTTTTTAATTTTCAAACCTAGATATGAATTTAGTTTTAAAAGAAGATATAGTTTTCTCTACTACTTAATTATCTAACACTTTAGTTTATATACATAAACATATTAAATTTCAAAAATTTCTTAATCTCATAAATGCTCTACATGAATGGTATCAAACATTTCTAAGAGATTATTTTTAATTCTTTTAGCAAATGAAATTCCAAATATAACATAAATTGACTAAATTAAATGGTTTACTGAATGGTTGATTTTAAACATCCATCTCAGACTACATGAGATGAGGTGTGACATTTTTGGTATCAGTGCTTTGTTAAATGGTCCTTTAAACTATGCTTTTGCTATAGTTTGATGAAATATTGAAAATGTTTTTGTTATATTTATAGGATGCCACCGAGAAGGAACCGTGTTAGGCCACCTAGACAAGGAAGAGTTGGCCAGCGGGGTAGTGACAGGGCAGAGTCTAGGGCTAGTACTAATCCTGATTTAGAGTCTGAAGTTAGGACCCCTATTATCGAGCAATCTCCACCACCCCCACCCCTACCCCCTCACCCCATGTTGTGCCTATCTTGTAGCTTGATCCCAGAGTACTTGCAGATACTCTTATTGCTATGTTAATAGCCCAAGAACATAGGAGAAAGCCTGGTGATATAATTGAACATGCAAAGAAGTGTGGGGCTTTTGATTTCTATGGTTCCATTGATTCTAGAGAGGCGGATATGTGGCTAAAAGCAACAGAGAAAGCATTTAATACACTTGAGCTCATAGAAGCACAAAAGTATGAGTTAGAATGCTGCGTAGGGACTAGTTGACTTGGGATATTTTTAAGATAGAATTTTACAGAGAATATTTGACTGAAGCATTCAAAGTAGAGAGGCAAAATGAGTTCATTAAAACAAGGAAGTATGACTGTGCGAGAATATATTTGAAGATTTGTACAAATATGCTTCTGACATCTTTCCAACTGAGCCTCAAAAGTGTTATAGATTCAAGGAGGGCTTACACACAGTGCTGAAGAATGAGCTATCACTATATGAGGGCCAACATTTCAGGGGTTGGGTTGAGAAGGCAATCGAGAAAGAGAAGCTAAGGGAGGAGATAAAGCAAAAGGGCAAGTTTAAGGTTCCAGTTTGGGTAGAAAAATGAAAGGGATTCAGTAAAGGAACTGGTACATCTTAGCAAAGATTAGAGATAGGAGGATTTAGAGGCAGTAGAGGACCTTGGACTTGGTCAGGCACTTACAGACCACAGTCCTCTCAGTTTAGTCAAAGATCTGTGAGATAACCTGCGGCTAGTACAGGTAGTTCATTCAGAAGGACTGCACCTTGTACTACTTGTGGTCATGTACACGAGGGAGGAGATTGTATAAAGAGGACTATCCAGTGCTTTGAGTGTGGTAGAGCCAGGCATATTAGGATGAATTGTCCTAATCTTGTACAGTTTGGCACTAGTACTGGTATAGGAGTCCAAAGCACTACTGGTAGAGGAGGTAGAACTTCTGGATTTGGTAGAGGTATAGGTAGAGGTGTAGGAGCCAGTGTTAGCAGAGAGGGTGGTACATCTATATCAACACATCCTATTAGACCTATACAGATAGAGAGACCTTCAGTATAGCCCAAGGTCTTTGCGATGACACAACAGGAAGCAGCTTCATCACCTGATGTCATTTCTAGTAGGTTGACTATCTTTGGTGCGAATGCTTATGCTTTAATTGATTTGGGTGCAACTCATTCATTCATTGCATCATCATTCACATCATGCATACCAAAAGAAAAGAGTGTAATGGACTAAGGTTTAGTTATAGACATGCCAGTAGGTGAATCAATGGTTTGTAGACATGTTCATTGGGGTTGTGAGCTAGAATTTAGGGGTCAGAAATTGGAAGCAGATCTAGTGCCATTACCATTACAAATGTTTGATGTGATTTTTGGCATGGATGTCTTAATTAAATATCAAGCACTAATTGATTGTTACAAGAAGAAAGTAGAGTTTCTAATGCCTACTAGTGGTAAGTTGATGTTCAGTGGTGAAAGGGGTTTAGAGCATTATAGCATGGTTTCAGCGCTTACAGCCAGGAGAATGATGAAAAAAGGTGTGAAGCATTCTTGGCATATGTCATTGACATTGAAAAAGAGAGGCAAAAGCTTAACAGTCTTCCTGTGGTAAATGAGTTTACATATGTATTTCTGGAAGATCTTCCAAGGTTGCCACCTGATAGAGAGATTGAGTTTAGTATTGATTTGCAGCCAGGGACAACTCCTATTTTATAGGCTCCATATATAATGGCTCCAGAAGAATTAAAAGAGTTGAAGGTGCAATTACAAGAATTACTTGATAAAGGTTTTGTTAGGCCTAGTGTATCACCTTGGGGAGCACCAATTCTGTTTGTGAAGAAGAAGGATGGCACAATGAGATTATATATTCATTACAGATAGCTAAATAAGGTGACTATACACAATAAGTATCCATTGCCACATATTAATGATTTATTTGATAAGTTACAGGGAGCTAGAGTATTTTCAAAGATTGACTTGAGATCTGGGTATCACCAGTTGAAGATTAAGACAGCAGATGTGCTAAAACAACATTTAGAACTCGATATGGGCATTATGAATTTTTAGTAATGCCATTCGGGTTAACTAATGCTCCTGCTGCATTCATGGATTTAATGAACAAAGTATTCAAGCCTTATTTGGATAACTTTGTCATTGTGTTCATTGATGATATTTTGGTGTATTCACGATCCAAGGAAGAGCATGCTGAGCATTTGAGAATTGTGCTACAAACATTGAGGGATAAACAATTGTATGCCAAGTTTAGCAAGTGTGAATTCTAGCTAGAGAAAGTGGTATTTGTGGGACATGTTATCTCATCTGAGGGAGTGTATGTTGATCCTAAAATGATTGAAGGAATTCTTAGCTAGAAACCACCTACCAGTGTGCATGAGGTGCGTAGTTTTCTGGGGTTGGCAGGCTACTATAGAAGGTTTGTGCAGAATTTCTCTATCATTGCTTCACCTTTGAAAAAATTGCTAAGGAAGAATGTGAAGTTTATCTAGAATGAAGAATGCCAAGATAGTTTTGATGAATTAAATGCATGTTTAACTTCAGCATCAATGTTGACACTCCCAGTGATAGGGCTAGAATATATTGTATACAATGATGCATCTAGAAATGGTTTGGGTTGTGTGCTAATACAACAGGGTAAAGTGGTAGCTTATGCTTCTCGATAGTTGAGACCACATGAGTTGAACTATCTTACACACGACCTAGAGCTAGCAGTAGTTGTTTTTTGCTTTGAAGATTTAGACGCATTACTTATATAGTGAGAAGTGTCAGATCTTCACTGATCACAAGAGTTTGAAGTACATGCTAAGCCAGAAAGAGTTAAACTTAAGGTAAAGAAGATGGATTGAGCTCCTAAAAGATTATGAATTCACTATTGAATATCACCCATGGAAAGCTAATGTGGTAGCAAATGCAGTTAGTAGAAAGTCCTTAGGTAACTTATCTTACATCCATTATGTGAGAATTCCATTGATGCTTGAATTGGGGGCCTTGAATGTGGAGTTAGTTCAGGATGAGAAAGGAGCATTGCTTGCTACTTTAAAGATCCGACCAATGTTGATTGATAGAGTTAAAGAGGCATAGGGTCAGGATGAACAAATGGTGAAAATCAAGGGGCAAGTCTAGCAGGGTAACATGGTAGACTTTATGATTTCAGATGATAGTACTTTGCTTTATGGGGGCAGTTTATGTGTACCTAATGTTGAAGTTTTGAAAAGGGAGATAATGGAGGAAGCACATAATTCAATTTATGTTATGCATCCAGGAAGTACCAAAATGTATCATAATTTAAAAGACAACTATTGGTGGTCAGGGATGAAGAAAGACATTGCAGAATATGTGGCTAGATGTTTGGTTTGTCAATAGGTTAAAGCAAAACACCAGCATCCTGCGGGAAAATTACAACCTCTTCCTATTCTTGAATGGAAGTGGGAGTATATCATGATGGATTTTATGATTGGATTGCCTCAGACTCAGGAGGGACATGATGCTATTTGGGTGATTGTGGACAGACTGACTAAATCAACTCATTTCTTGCCTGTGAAAGTGAGTTATTCATTAGATAAACTTGTTGAAATCTACATCAGAGAAGTAGTCAGATTGCATGGAGTCACATTTTCTATTGTATCAGACAAGGACCCGAGATTTACATCCAGATTTTGGTCGAGTTTACATGCTTTGGGTACTAAATTGAGATTTAGTACAACTTTTTATCCCCAACTAATGGTCAGTCAGAGAGAACAATCCAGACATTAGAAGACATGCTTCAAACTTGTGTGATGGAATTGCAAGGTAGCTGGGATAAACATCTACCTTTAATGGAATTTGCCTACAACAACACTTATCATTCTAGCTTGGAGAGGGCGCCTTATGAAGTCCTGTATGGTAGGAAATGTAGAACTCCATTCTGTTGGGAAAAAGTTGGCGAAAGACAGTTAGTTGGTCCAAAAATTGTGCAAATGACAGCAGAGAAGATTCAGTTGATTCGGGATCAACTAAAGGAAGCCCAAGATAGACAAAAGAGTTATGTAGACTTAAAGAGGGAACCGATTGAGTACAATGTGGGTGACAAGGTCTTCCTGAAGATTTCACCTTGGAAAGGAATATTACGGCTTGGTAAAAGAGGGAAGCTAAGCCCCAGGTACATTGGTCCTTATGAGGTGATTGAGAGGGTTGACCCAGTGGCCTATAAGTTGGCCTTACCTTTAGAATTATCTCAGATTCATAATGTTTTCCATGTGTCTATGTTGAGGAGGTATAGGAGTGATCCTAGTCACATTTTGCAAGCCCAACCCTTAGAATTAAAAAATGATTTATCTTATGAAGAAGAACCACTTGCAATTGTTGTTAGGGAAACCAAGGTATTGAGAAATAAAACTATACCTTTAGTGAAAGCGTTATTGAAACACCATGGAAGTCAGGAGGCTACTTGGGAACGAGAGGAAGAGATGAGAAACCAATACCCGCATTTGTTTTAGCTCAATTTTGGGGACAAAATTTCCTAGGTGGGGAGGATTGTCACATCCATACCCTAATTATAGGTACATTTACATTCATATTGCATTGCATTTACACATCTATTGATTGAATTTAAGTATAAATTAGCATATAAAGTTATACTAGTGTATCGGGCTAAGTCATGACTTGTACTCGACCAAAGAGTGAGAATTTGTGAATTTTGATGACACTCAAGATAATTAAAATTATGAGAATAAAAAGGATCGAAAATAGAAATGAAGTGAGTAATGGGAATTTAAAGAGTTTAGGATGATAAGGATTAAATTGAAAAAAATAAATGTCCTAAATTGAACAATTAGAAGTTTGAGGGTTATTAGGCAATGTTAGTTTTTCATTAAGGGCCAAAGTGGGTATTTTGTAAAGTTATCTATCCAATTTACACCTGGACTCTTCTTATATTCATGGCCTTAAGTAAATAGCTTCATATGATTAAGAACAAAGAAAAAAATAAGGAAAAACCTAGAAAAAAGAGAGAGGAGGAGAGAGAACAAAAAGGGGGCTGCTTTGTTCTTCAATTTTGGTTCGCTTTCCAGGTGCAACTTGATGATCTAAGAGAATTTCCAGACTCTAATCTTCTTAATTAAATTCTTTGGTCATTAATTGGTAAGTGATTTTAAATATTTTTGTTGATTTAACCTAGGTTTTGTTAGTTGTTGTTTTCGGGTTTGAGAAGTCTGGTTCATCAGTCTGATTGTTTTAATCATATCTTGAGTTAGGAGGCTCCAAATTGAGTATTATTTTATTTTCTAGAAACTTTGAAGAGTATTTAAAACTCTTCCTCTTTCAGCTTGACCTAAATTAGTCGTTATATTAGTGTAATGATAGAAGACATTTTATTGCTCAATCTATCAGAGTAAACTGACCTTGTTGTGTTTAGATAACCATATCTCCCTCTATAGTTGTCCAAATGAGGTGAAATTTTTACATAAATTTAGTATACATATATTTCTAAGATTTATTAAAATTTGAGCTTAAAATTATATTCCTATAGGTCTGAGCAATTTTACAAAGTTGGGTTTGAAATAGCTCCTTTAGAGAGTGTGAATCTGATTTGTAAAATTAAGTATAGTTGCATTGTATGCATATCATGTGGGGACTGAAGGGTTAGACCGGTATATGGAATCATTATATTGATGATTTGTAAATAAATTATATGTTTTAGGTGCTGGGAAAGGAAAGGAAGTTGGTGGTGCAAAATAGACAATTCGGTGAATCAGTTGTGTTTATTTTGAAGGCTATTTTGTGAGTAGATGTTCAAGCCCTTTTTACTCTTTTTATTAAGTAATAAAAATGAATATTTTGATGTTATTCTATGAGTCTGAAATGATGTGTTGAATTTGGTTTAAATCATATTGGTAACAACTTGATTTATTTGTTAAAGATTTAAGCTTTGAAATAACAAAGTTTACAAATATACAAGTTAAGTGATTAATACTCTATGTATTTGGTTTATTAATTGATTTGAGATTATTTAAGTTATTTGATGAATATATTGAGTTTATATTCTACCTAGTTTTATTGCTTTGAATCTTGGTGAGAAATATATGGATTTTGAATGCTCTTTCAAGTTACAAATTTGTTAACAATATTTTGATTGTTTATTTGATGGTATTTGGTTTTATGTATTACCACCCTATATGAGATGTATGAATGTGTTAGGGTGATATATGCACATTTGAGATTGTGTTGGTTATTATTACGCAATAAACAACAGGGCACTTGATTGTCGGATGGTGAAGGAAGAAGGGTCGTTCCGTGCTAATGTAGTCGAAGGGTTAGCCTTCAAGTGTGCCTAGAGAGTGATGCTTGTGATGGTCTGTATGTTATGGCCAAACTGTGATGCTTATTGTAGGGATGGTTAATACATGCGAAAGATTATTTTGATGATTAAAAAATATATATGTTTTATTCAGCTGAGTTTTGTGTAAATTTGAAGACAATAATGACCTTGATATTTCATGTGGATTATAATTTATTTTTAATTACTTTAGTATGCTGTTTGAGATGTTTATTGATTTTGGTTTAACCAATTGTTTTCTGCTTGAAATATCTATTCACTGAGTATTTTTGTACTCATTTTACTCTGTTTTCTAAACTTTTCAGATAGCAGGGCTTGTTAGAGGGTGGCTTAAGCTGAGTTAGTGTAGATAAAAATTTGATAGTAAGGTTGGCCAACATCCTTGTCAGAGAAGCCTTGTATTTTTGTTGTTAAACTTTGTTTCTTATATGTTGTGAATGTTAGTATTTTAATGTTAAACGATGGTGGCTAGACTATATGTAAAATAACTGTTGTAAACGTATTTTACACTATCTTAATGATGTTTACCACTATGTTTTTAATATTCAAACCTAGATATGAATTTATTTTTAAAAGAAGATATAGTTTTCTCTACTACTTAATTATCTAACACTTTAGTTTATATACATAAACATATTAAATTGCAAAAATTTCTTTATCTCCTCAATGCTCTACATGAATGGTATCAAACATTTCTAAGTGATTACTTTTAATTCTTTTAGCAAATGAAATCCCAAATATAACATAAATTGACTAAATTAAATGGTTTACTAAATGGTTGATTTTAAACATCCATCTCTGGCAACATGAGATGAGGTGTGACACCACGCATGTGGTTTTGGACCGAAGAGCGTGGGTCATGGACCCAAGCTCATGGGTCCTCAGGCCTGGATTATAAAAAAATAATTTTTCCTCTTTTAGGAGGGGGATTTTGGCACATTTTTTGAGGTAGACGTCTAGAGATAGAAAACTCTACTTTTTTGGGGATTCTTCTCACTTTCTCTCTCCTAAAGCACTTGGAGACCCATTTAAACCAAGCACTAAACCAAAATCATTTTTTTCCTTTTATTTTGTCTTAGAATTTAGACCATTAAATCAAAAATGAGCTCCTTCTTTGTCAAAACAAACATCAAGGGTAATCACTCGGTCCCTCTGAGGATCTCCTAATTATTTTGATTAAAAACTGCATTTTTATCATCTTTTTCATTTTATTTCTATCATTTTTCATCATTTTCTTGCATGTTTATTCATTTTATTGTAAATTTTTATTATATTGGTAAAGTTGTGATTTTTGTGATGATCTTGAAGTTTGGATATAAGATATGTTAAAGTAATGAGAAGTTCGGGGTCAATCCATGAGTGTTTGCATTCATTTTTACATCATTTTTTTCCTTTTTATATAAAAATGGTTATTTTAGTGTAAAGTTAGAATTTTTATTATTTTTTTTTGCATCATTTTAATTTATTATTTTTGTTTCTACAATTTTATTTATTGCTATTAATATTTCTATAATTTTCTTATTTTTATTGCATTTTTATTATTTTTATTGTATTTATGTTTTTTTATGATAAATTTGGCATTTTTATCACAAAGTTCACATTTTTATGGTAAATATGTCGCCTTTATCATTTTAATTTCTTCATTTCTGTAATTTTGCTTATTTATGCATTTATTTCTATATTTTTATTATTTTTGTGGTATTTTTGTAATTTTTATTGCATTTATGCATTTTATAATAAATTCGATTTTTTTATCATAAAGTTCACATATTTATGGTAAAAATGTCATTTTTATTATTTTTATATATTTATTGCTATCATCTCTATTTATTCATGTGTTTATTTCTGCACGTTTACTGTTTTTGTTGCTTTACTGCAATTTTTATTGCATTTATGTTTTTTTTGTGATAAAATTGATGTTTTTATCATAAAGTTCACGTTTTTATGGTAAAAATATCACCTTTATCATTTTAAATTATTTATTTTGGTATCTTATTTATTTTTATCAATATTCCAGCATTTTTATTATTTTTCCTCAATTTTTTATTGCATTTATGCCGTTTATGGTGAATTTGATGTTTTTATCATAAATTTTATATTTTTATGATAAAAATATCATCTTTATTATTTTAATATTTTTATTTATATCATTTCTATTTATTTGCACATTTATTTCTC
>CATIWM010232535.1:0-15485 GCA_949671775.1 Mallotus repandus
TAATCATTGATTATATTAGCTCATAGAATACATAGCCATAATTAGTGCTAGAAATTACTCCTTCCCTGTGGGAACGATACTCTACTTATCATTATATTACTTGTTCGATCCGTACACTTGCGGAAATCGCCTGACAATAACACACTAAATTAAAATAAAATACACAATAATAAAATTATAAACATCAATATTTATAATAAAAATTAACATAAAATATATATATAATTATGAGTTATCACTGTGATAATTGTAGCTCTAGCTATTGTGTAGCTCTTGCTGTAATGTAGCTCTAGTTGTGATTTTCCTGAAAATAAGCAAAAAGAGATGTTTTAGTAGCTGATGAAATTATAACTGTTTTACCTATTGGTTGCAGTCCTTTGGGCCTGTCATTCAACTGCCTGGTAGCTTCAATAAGGTCAGCTCATATTATTAGGGTCTTACCCCATGTGTGAAACAGATGGTTACTAGGAAGGGCTTTGATGGAATTATTTCTGCTTTTACTTATGGCTCTTATACATCGAGTCAGGTTGCGATGTACGCTCTTATTAAGCGGTGGATGGATACTACCCACACATTCCATTTCCCTTTCAGGGAGATAACTATCACTCCGCTTGACTTTACAGCCATTATGGGGCTGAGTTTTTCTGGGGAGCCTGTCCCTTTTAGTAATAAGGCATGTAGGTCTGCCATCACGAGGAACAGATGGCTGAGGGATCTATTTAGAATTATTGCTTCAGTGAAGTCTGGCTGCTCCACTTTGATCTAGTATACACAGCTTGTAGAGAAGGTGAGGTTGGAGCACGGGTCGTGTTAATTCTGAGCAGTTGGCTAGGTGGTTCCTGTTCTACATTTTGAGTGTCGTTGTCTTCCCAGATGCCTATGGCACTAGTTTCTTGCAGATATCACTTATTTTGAGGAACCTGAGGGATCTGCAGAAGTACAATTGGGGCACAACCGCTTTTGCCTATATGTATTCTGGTTTGGATGGGGCTTGTAGAGGACGCTCGTGCATTTATAGCTGCTTTTTCATGTCAGATGTAAGTGTGGTCCCTTGCTTTTGGATTGTTCTGTCTTTAATTATTTTGACTCCTTTCTTTTTGATAGGTTTGGGCTTACAAGTTTAGGCTGTTTCCTCATCCCACTATGGAGCATTCACCTGAGAGTGGCTTTCCCCATCTTCGATGATGGATTATGAGGACTTCTAGTTTGATTGAGAGTCTGATAGAGGCAAGGGGTCACTTGAGTAGATTGGCCCACAGTCAGGTATGGTGCATTTTGTCTTTGCTTTGTCTATTTTTTGGCAATTCTTTCGATTATAAGTTTCTCGAGTAGATTCATCCATGCTGGTGGATGGAGTGATAGGACTTGTTGATCGAGATAGGAGTGCCTTGGCATCTGACACAGAGGAGGGTCTTGTTGCCCGATCTTATTGATAAGGTGTGGTATCTGGGTGAGCGGGTCTATCGTTGGTGGAATGGACCATTTATGAGGAGTATTCCTGTTGCTCCCCCTAGGGATATATTTTGGGGTCGAGAGCTCATTGGAGAGGAGTTTGATAGAGCTGAGAGAGGGTATCCTTTTAAGGATTTCCTGGAGGGAGCTCGTTTCTCATATATGATGCCTCTGGTGCCACAGTTGATTGATGTTGTGGCAAGTGAGTTTGTTCCTCCTCCACCTCCTCAGGTGGATACTTTGTAGCCTTTGGGCTCTAGAGTTAGGACTTCGCGGTCATCCTAGGGTGGGTAATTTTGCTTCTAGGGTAGCTTCCTCTGACCCGGTAAGCTTCTGAGCTATATTTTTCCTGTTTTCATGTAAGCATGTAACAAATTTTGTTAGTATTAAATGGTAAATGATAGGAGTTATGAGAGTTTTATCTATAGAATTTTGGACTTCGTCGAAGGAGGTCAGATTCCTCTTGTTTTGATGAGGAGGTTAGTTTTGGGACCGATGGGACAACACATGCCAGTGGTGTGGGACCTAGTGGTGCTGTTCTTGGTGATTTTGTGAGTGTAGTGCCTTCGATGTTGTATAGGCAAATAGTTACAGGAGCGGGAGCTCATTTCCTTTTGCCTAGAGTTGGTACACCATTGTCGAGTGTAGTGCCTGTAGATGCCACTCATGTTAGTTTCCTGACTGTGTGAGGTTTTTCCTCTTGCTTTGTTCGTTATCTGATTTCTTTTTCTTTACAGGTGCTTGTTTCAACTGCTTAGTCTTGGAATACTACTACGATCAGCGTGCAGGAGTATTTTATGGAATTTACTTACGCACAAAGCGTACTGCTTTCTTCTTTTATTGATTTGTACATTTTTTTATGCATGTGTTTTTATGAATGCATGAAATGTGATTTGTGATGTTTATCTAATGCATAATGAGCATGATCACACTAGTAGTGAGTGGGAGAGGGAGCAAGCATCTTATTGTGAGCATATCGATAAGCTTCACACGTAGTTGGTGGCCTTCTAGATGGGTGCAGAGGATACAGGGGCTGGCTCAAATGATGGGGATGCCTGAGTGGATTCAGCTCTTACTTTTGATGGCACCCATAGCCGATGTATTTATTAAGAGGCTAGGTCTAGGCTTTTGGTTGTGGTTGTCCCATATGTTGTATTCTGTACTGATTGCTATTGTTGTTATTTCCTGGATTAATTGACTTATGCATTCGTGATTGTGACATTTGTAACCTTGATCATTCTGTCTGATTATTTCACTTCGTCTACCTCTTTATTTTATTTTTCCCTCTTTGGCATAGGTTGTCTCTTTTCAGAGCTCTTCACGCCTATCTATATATTTTTCTTTTTCCCTCTTTTCCCTAGGGCGTCTCTTTTTAGAGCTCTTCACACCTAGTTGGACTTTTTTATAGGTTTGACGATAGCGGCTGACAATCTGGAGAAGAGATTATGAAATGAGTAAGAACTATAAAGCATGTAATGAAAATGTACAAATTGTACTTAGCATGCTTGATGAATTCAGATGATAATGATGTATTGCATTTCCTCAAATGTACTTACATGATTTGACAAGCATTTGCATATTTATTGAATACATCTAAGAAAAGCACAATTGCATTTATGCAGATTTCGAATTGACGATACCCCTATCCTTAGTCAGCCTCTTCAGGTTTTCTAACTAAGTATTTTCTCTCGGTTCCCTAATTTTTGCCTGATCTGCCTTTTTTCGGTTTTTAACTCAGCGGGTCTTTTTCTTCTTTTTTTATGTATTTGCTCTAGACATAGTTCTTCTTTAAGCGGTCTGTGTTGGTAGGCTTAGAGAACTCATTTCCTTCAAAATCCATTAGCTTGACAGTTCCTCTTGATAGGATAGTTTTAACAAGATATGGGCCTTCCCAGTTTGGCCTGAACTTCCCTCTGGGGTCTGAGCCGTTCTTTTTAGCTTACTTAAGCACCCACTCTCTTACTTTCACACTCTTGTGTCTAACTTTCTTATTGAAGGCTCTAGCCAGTCGAGCTTGATACAACTGTGTATGATACAGTGCTTTAAGTCTTTGACTGTCTAGAGTAGTGAGCCCGTCATGCCTTTGCTAAGCCCATTATGCTTCAGGCAGTTTGGATTTGATTGCTATCAATAGTGATTTGATTTCCATTTCCACTGGGAGTATTACTTCAGGTCCGTATAATAGTGAGAAAGTAATGGCTCCTATTAAAGTTCTGACTGTTGTTCTGTACCTCATAATGCATATGGTAATCTATCTGCCCAATCATGGTAGGTCTGAGTCATCTTTAACAAGATCTTTTTGATGTTTTTTTTACAGCTTTGACCATTCCATTTGCTTGTGGTCACTAGGGTAAGAATTTGTGATGTTCCACCTTATAGCTCCTTAGTATTTCCTTCACTTCCCCTTGGAAGTGAACGTCGTTATCTAAAACTATGTTATGGGGAACCCTATATCGGCAAAATATGTTCTTTTTGATGAACTTTGCCACTTGTTTTACCCCCAGTTTTGTATATGATTATGGTTCAACCCATTTTATGAAGTAGTCGATTGCTACTAAGATGAACCTGTGTCCGTTTGACGCTGTCGGGTGGATTTCTCCAATTATGTTTAAACCCCCATGTTGAGAAGGGCCACAGAGAAGAGATATATGCAGCTCTTTTGGGGGAAGATGGCTGATGTCCCCTAAATTTGCCACTTGTGGCATCTTTTTTCGAATTTGATGTAGTCTTCCATCATCATCATCTAAAAGAACCCTTGTCTCATTAACTTCTTAGCTAGAATGGCGCCATTCATGTGCGAACCACAGACACCCTTCTGTACTTCTTCCATTGCTCTAACAGCTTCTATCTCATTCAGACATCTGAGTTGTATCCCATCTGAAGTTATTATGTATAATACACCCTGGTGTTATGTGAATTTTGATGCTAGTTTTCAAATGATTGCCCTGTCTTTTCAGGGTCAATTCTCTTTATGAGATACTATTGTATATTGTAAAACCAGGGTTTGTTGTCTGCTTTTGCTTCTACCATTCTAAGGCATTTGTGGCTAGGTTGCTCTGATTTAAGTAGGATTAGATGCTTCATAGGCATTTTGGTTGGTCCTTCCCATACTGATGCTAGGGAAGCGAGTGCGTCTGCCATTTGGTTATGGTTTCTAGGGAGATGGATGAATTTACATTTTTGGAAAGATAAGGCAAGCTGCTGCAGGTGGCTTAGACATGGCCTTAAGTGTTGTTCTTTCAATTCCCATTCTTTTATTGTCTGATTGATTACCAATATAGAATCCCCAAATATCTCAACTTCTGTCACTCCCAGAGCTATCAAAGCTTCCATGCCAAGTGTGCATGCCTCATATTCTGCTTCATTGTTTGTAACTCTAAATGTTAGCTTCTTAGCAATTGGCACCACTTTACCTTATAGTGTTAGGAGTATGATCCCGACTCCTACCCCAAATTGGTTGACTGCTCTGTCGAAGTACATTCGCCATCCCTTCACCTCGATGGCTATGCTAAGGTTATCTGGTAAGTCTAGTTGAATTTCTTTTGAATCTGGAATCGGGTTGAGGGCTAAGAATTCTATGATTGCTCTCCCTTGTACTGTCTTTTTAGTCAAATACTCCACATCAAATTCTGTAAGTAGAACGAGCCATTTGGTTAGTTTTCCCACTAGGGATGGAGCTTTGTAGAGATGCTTCGTAGGATCCATTTTGGACACAGCTTGAATTTTGTATGATTGAAAGTAATGTCTAAGCTTCTTCATTGCCTATACCATTGCTAGGCATATCTGTTCAACCTGACTATACTTATCCTCATAAGGCAGCATTTTCTTGCTCAGGTAGTAGACTGCATGTTTTGCTTTCCCTTCTCCCTCTTAGGCTAGCATTGTACCGATTGCATTCCCTTCAATGGCTAGGTATAAGGTTAATGGCAACCCAGACTTGGGTAGTTTTAGAACTGTTGGATTGGCTAGGTAGTTTCTGATCTTATCTAATGTTGACTGATAATGTTTGTTCCATATGACTAGTTGATCTTTTCTGAGTAGCTTTTAGATAGGCTTGCAAACTGCTGTTAACTTGGTGATGAACCTGCATATGAAGTAGTTTCCCTAAAAACCCTCTGATTTCTTTCTCTCTATTTTGGCACTGGCATTTCTCTGATTGCTTTTGCTTTATCTAGATATACTTCGATTCCATTCTAGCTAACGATATACCCTAGCATCTTGCCTTGATATACTTTAATTCTATTCTTTGTGTATCATGTCATGAAACATTGCTATTGCCATTCTTTGGTAGGTTGCACCTGCATTTTTCAAGCCGAAGGGCATTATCGTATAGCAGTAAGTACCCCATTCTATAATAACGGACGTCTTTGCTTTGTTGATGATGGCAATCAAAATCTGATTGTATCTAGGAAATCCATCTATGAAGGCATACATTGAATAGGAGGCAGTATTGTCTATTAACACATCTATGTGAGGCAAAGGGAAGTCATCCTTTGGGCATGCTTTGTTTAGATCTTTGTGGTCGACATAAATTCTGACCCTTCCATCTTTCTTTGGTACTAGCACAACGTTTGCTAACCATTATGGGTAGTCTATCACCTCTATGAATTTAGCCTCGATCTACTTTTTGATGTCTTCTTTTACAAATTGGGCCCATTCTGGTATGAGTCTTTTTAGCTTCTGCTTTACTAGTTTACACCCTTCTTTGGTGGGGATGTAATGTTGAGCGATGTCTCTGTCGATGTCGGGCATGCCTTCGAATGTCCAAGCAAATACTTTTGAATATTTTATTAATATTTTTTCAATTTCTCTCCTCTCTTCAGGGGTAACATCTTTCAAAATATGCAAAATTTGTGGTTCATTTTCTGTGCCAATGCTAATGGTTTAGTGCATATGGAATGAATTTCAAATATGCAAGTGTTTTGATTAATGCAATGTATACTACCATCAGAAAAGACATCAAACAAGTAAGCAAAATGTGATTTCATTGCATTAACTTTAGAGTTCATTACATCATTAGTTTCGAATAAAGGAAAAGTACAGAGATCATCTTCAATATCTTCAAACAGAATGTCATCAATGCTTGATTGGAGGATGGCAGCAACTTCCTCATAGTTGAGGGTCTTAGACTCTAGTCTTAAATTCTTCATCAGCTCATCAACATCAGTCTTAATGATATCTTCTGGCGGGCGTTTTCCCTTAGCAGAGTCAATGACATCTTTGAAGATTTCAAAGCCAGGTTTCTGAACCCCTTTATTTTCCCACTTCTCTGTTTGTCCCTTGTAGACCTCAGTTGAGCTTTCTTGAATAAAAGAGGTAGACTTCTGAGTTCCAGTGTCCTTCTTAAGATTATACCCCAATCCATATCTGCTGGTTTGTCCTAAAAAAATAGGGAATTCTATGATCTTAGTGTACCTTCCACCCAATCCAGTTCCAGGTAGGTATTGCATCTTTTTCATCATTGCATCAATCTTTGGGTCGACCCAATCTTGGTTGATTACAGAGATCTTGAAGCCTGGTGGCACTATGTTCAAGCAAGCAATGATGTTGTTGGTTTTAGCTAGAATGGTTGCAACTTTGTCTTTGAGTGGGAATTTGATCTTTTTATGTATGGTAGAAGGTATGCCTCCTAGTGGATGGAACAAGGGCCTCCCTAGTAGAAGCGTGAACGTTGGAGGGATGTCTAGGACAGTGAACTCTGCTACTGATTCAATATCCCCTGCAGCGACTACTGCCTTGAAAGTCCTTATAACTGACTTCTTAGAGTCGTCATAGGCTCGGATTCCTCTAAGTCTTCAACATTCATTCCAAATTTGTATAGTTGCCTTAGAGGGCAAACATTGATGGTATATCTGTCATCCACCATAACATATAAGGTCTTTTTAGATCAAACTATTGCTTGTATGAACAAAGGACGATTATAGACCCTTCCTTTAGGGGGTAGATCTTTATCTGAAAAGGTGATTGTATTAGCAGGAGCTTTCATTAGAGAAGCTATAATTTCACAAGGTGAAGCATCAGTGGTGATCTTTGTATCATCAAGAGCACTGACTAGAGCATCACAGTGTTTTTTGGAGGCCATGAACAAATCCCAAATACTGGCTTGCGCCTGAGTCTTCTTAAGCTGCTTAAGAACCTGATCATCTTCTTCCTTAGTCAGAGCCATACCACTTGACATTTATTTCCCCTTTGAGGTATCCCTTTCCTTTTCAAGAGGTTAGTAGACTCTTCCGCTATGATTTATGTGATTAACTGAGGGTAGAGGCTTTTTAGCTATCTGCTTCTTACTATGTGGTGTCCCTTGACTGGTTGCTTTTGCGTTATTGCCTTTGTTCAAGATAATGATCTCAGATTCATCAGGTTCCTAGGTATCTATGCCTTTTTTAGCTTCTTCATCAGAGTCATACCAGATGTCAATTCCCATGACTTGTAGGTTTAGAGACTGGACGGTTGTGATCCTTCTGTCTTCCTCATCAAACTCTTCTCCCCATCATAAGGGCAATATATCCTTTAAAAATACATGAGTTTAAGGTGCATTGTACTTAACTTCATAGTCAAAATTTTCAAATGGTTGGCCCAGTAGATCCCATACTTTGGGTTTTTCTTACTCAGCTTTGATGCTTTTGTCTGCTTCATACAGATAAGGTCAGTCAATTACTTCACCATTAATGGGAAAGGCTACATCTCTAGCTCTCCTTTGCATCATCAAGTGAGGAGTGAATGCTCAGGGCATTGAAATATATTCAAACATGAAAGGGTCTCATTCATCCTCACAAGAGTCATAACAGTCATGAATAAGACTTAAGATTTCATATTTTGTGATCATTAAGAATTCCTTTTTTGCTCTAGCTTCTTGTGCCTTAGGAGTTTCCTGGATGGCTTGGATTGATTGTTCAATAAAGGTTTCAGGCAGGCTGGAGAAGATTGTGTTGATTGTTGGTGGAGGCATGGCTCAATAATTTGGAAAGGGGTTAGTTTTGACATTTGGTTGTCTTTCAGGATCATCAATCTTTCCTGAGTCAATGAGGTCTTGGATTGCATTTTTGAGAGTTCTGCAAGTTTCAATGGCATGGCCGGGAAATTGGTGGAAGTGGCAAAATAGGTTATGGTCAATCTGAGGAGGCACAGGATTTGGTAGTGGTTTTAGTTCTCTTAGTTTGTAGAGGTTCTTCTACTAGAGTCTCTGGAAGATCTTGGACAATGGGAGGTTAAAGTTGGAAAACCTTCTAGGTGGTTTATTGATAACATTGATAGATGGTGGATTGAAAGTGTCTGGTTAAATTTGGTTTATCTCGATAGTTCTGGTGATGGTGTTTTGGTTTTGGGTGTTGGTTTGAGTGTTTCAGCGAAAAGTGTTTTTGGGTTGTTGGGTTTCCTCATCTTCTATTCTGATTCCAGCTTGATGAAGTGCTCAGAAGTCAGGGTAGTGGACAAAGATCATATGTTTCCTGTAATGGGGAAGTGATCCCTTGATTATTAATTCTATTTACTCATCCTCCGTAGGACGGTTACTCATTTTGACAGCTTTAGCTCTCCATCTTGCAACATGCTCAGAGAAAGATTCATCAGGCTTCTGTTTTGTAGTTTCCAGATCTCTACGAGTTATATCAAACTGAATATTGTATTCATACTGCTTGATGAATTTCTGAGTCAACAGCAACCAGTCACTCTTAATTTCATCCTCAAGGTTAAAGAAATATGCCCTTGGTCCCTCTTCTAGTGATGTGAAAAAGAACTGGACAATATGTGATTCTATAAGTTTTTTAGTAGCCATGAAGCTGGTGTAGTGCCTCAAATGGACCCTCAGATCCCCAATTCCGTCAAACTTGGCAAAGTTTTATAATTTGAAATCATCAAGAAGTGGTTCATCTTTGAACAGAGCTAAATCAATGAAGCTTTTGGACTCATGAGGCCCCTTATCCTTAAAGGAAAATTCCAGTTGAGCCATCATGTTAGCTAGTAGTTTGACCTCCCCTACTGATTTAGGTTTGGTCAAGTCATCAATCTTAGTAGCTTGTTGCTGTGGTGTTTTAAAGGTACGATAATAGTCATCATCATCTTCAATCTATACAGGAGTATGAAGGACACCCTTTCCTCTGTTTGCTTGCAGGTGGAAAGATGCAGATGCTTCGTTTATGGGAGTAGCAGCACAATTCCCATCTTAGGAGTTTCTGGTTTGAACATTAGTGGCTTTGATTTTGGCGTGGAGGATTTATGCTATGGTGCCATCAGTAAGCAATTTCTGAATCCCCTCTTTTAGTTTATCCTCAAATTATTGACATTAAGTGTCTTCTAAATCACCCATGTTGAGATATCTTTTACTGCACATTAGTGAGATAGAATGAACAAATGATGAATGATGCATGCATGGGATGCGCCTACAAAAGAATACAATTAGCATGTATGCATGACGTGCTCATGCATAGTCTAATTATGATGGATTGCGATGGTTGTAAAAAGATGTGGTTAGTATATTTTGTCTATATGTCTCTCATGTATGCATAATTATGTAAGAGATTGTTAGCTTTTCCTGCACAAGGAACAAACCAATCACAAGTAAGCTCTCACTTCCAACCTTATCGCTCCATGAGGTTATTGAATCTCTTTCCTAGGTAGGTTTTAACCCAATAGTCAGTAGGGGACTATGGTTTTGCTCTCAGACAAGGCTATTTCGATTTGTATTGATAAGAATCAAGAGGTAGACTAAGGAATAATGCTCAAATGCACTCAAGGTAAGTGTATAATATCAATGTGAGGACCAGTCGTTGGGTTAAAAATGGCATCTATAGTCCTTACATACCCGTGTGTGTAGGGGCTATAGTCAACAAGAGAGGTCCAGTTTCGTGTCCCTACATTGATATTCGATACGTTTACCGAGAGGCATGAAAGTATTGTTTGAGAGTTTATAATTTGATTCTTTCAACATAAATGTCTGTAATCTAGTCAAATTCCAGACCCATCTATTTGATCTGATAAGGATAAATGGATGACGCTCGTAGCTTTCATCATCAAAAGATGTCACTATTTGCCAGTTCTCACAGGCTATCCATATTGAGGTGAATGATTCTTATCATTCCTTGCACATTGGGCTTATGCAAGGTAAACAAGGATCACACAGTCTAAGTGTTAGCAGTCTATGAGAATGAACGTAATGACGTCAACCAGTGATGGAAACTAGAAGTGTCATGGCATTGTGAATGTTAGGTTAAACGGACAACATCAGGGCTAGCATGCAAAGCTTCATGGGATCCTAATAGAGATTTCTATTGGTTTATTTACATGGGCTGAGTAGAGCGTATAAGGCTAAGGGCTCCTTTAGTGAGAATAACCCCCTATGACTAGGGTTACGGACTTCGGTCAGTGAGTTTAGCATTCTTTTGATAAGTCGAGTCACCCCCCTTAAAGACTTAGGTCATAGACTCTGGTCAGATGAGTCCATCGAAACCACGAGTAATGGCTAAAGGTGACAAATCTGAATCGATCACCCTATGGCTCATGTAGAACCATAGTAGATCACTTTCCGTCATTGTTGGTTGATAGGGACCAAGGGTGCGTGTGTGATTGTGTACTGCAAATGCAATGATGAAGGGCTCCATACGATTGAGTATTAAGTAATGAGAAATAGTCATTTTCAAATTGATCTCTCTAGCCAGAATCCCCAATGGAGTCACCACTGTGAGTGACCCATGGTTTCGAAGGGACATGGCAACTTTGCTGAATGGGACATCCGTTCCATTTACAGGACAAGGACAAATGTTTGGTCTCAGAGGGATGCGAGAATCTTTTGTGTTTGGAGTCACCTCTTGGTTGTTAAAAAACCAAGAAAAGATGAAAGGGACAACATCGGTTCACTCAACGAGTATCATCCCCAGCAGAGATTCTGAGCCCAGAAGATCTCATATACTTTTTGACTATTTCTCATTTTAATACTCAATATATGGCTACTGCAGCACCCTAGTTTCAGTAATGGCAATTGATATAGATGCACTCATGCACTACTTCTCAGGGTTACGTGCACTATTCCAGGGTCACTTCTAGAAGTTTTAAGAGCCTACGGACGTGTTTTAAGGGTCAGATCCTTTTTGTGAAAATTGACTTATGGTTTTCATGAAGTTGAACTCTAGTCTTATGAGTTGAACATCGATCTTATGAGTTGCTCATTTTGAGCAATGTTTGCTTAAAATGAGAAACTTACCACTCTGATTATTCGTAGTTCACGAAATCGGGGTGCAATTTAATGATTCAGTGGTTGACTTTGCTCGATTCATACTTTTTCAGATTCTTGGCAAGCTTTAGAGGCAATACAAATGAACAAACACTTTTCAAGTTAGGAGAGATGTTTTCATCACAAGACCTTTTTAGGGATAGTCAAAATTTGATATATGACAACTGCTCTTCATCAACAACTAATTTTTCCTACTTTCTATGATTTATATAGACAACTTATTGCATATGAGCCTCTACTAAAAACATAGTAACCTCTTCTTCCTATAGTCGATATTGCTCATCATTCTAATGATGAATAATCTAACTTTTCTACTTTATCTTCTCGTGGTCGTTTTCAATGTGGCTGTGGTCGTGGTCGACAATTCAATTGGTTATCAGTTTCATGTCAGATTTGTTAGTATCATAACCACACCACCCTTTAATGTCGTCATTGCTTTAATTCTAATTACACTGATGGTTATCAACATGATGGCCGACAATCCAATATGCAATTTTCCTCTATTTAAGCTAATTTAACTATTATGCTTGTTGAGTCTTCTTTGTCCTCTCAATCTGCATTGTCTTCTATTCCAAGGTATCCCGATACAAGAGCTACACACCATGTCACTCCTGATTTAAGTTCTCTCTCTCTTGCTAATGGATATAAGGGTAAACATCAATTAGTTATTGCCCATATTGGTACTAGTCAGCTACATTCTACATCCAAAACACTTACTTTGAAGGATGTTCTCCATGTTCTTGCCATAACATCTTTGTTATATGTTTGAAAACTTTGTACTGAGAATGAATATTTTATTAAATTTTATGATGATCATTGCATTGCCAATGACTGAACAACAAAGACACTGCTTCTGCGCAGAGGCAGAACACTTGATTCAAGACTATATAAGTTGCGATATACTTCACATTGCCACCGACACCATATTGCCGCATCATTCTAGGCCACTTTGGAGGAATGGCATAGTCGACTTGGTCATTCAAATTATAAGACAGTGCATGCATTAGTTCATCAATTTCAATTGCCTTGTTCTTTAAATAAAATCACCATTGACAAATATGAAGCTTGTTATCTTGGAAAATTATACAAATTCTCTTTACCTTTGACTCATCAATAGAGTTCTAGGCCATTACAACTGATCCACTCAGATGTCTGGGGTCCTGCACCTATGAGTTCATCAATAAGGGATAGATTCTTTGTAATTTTTATTGATGATTTTTCGTTATTCACTTGGTTGTTTCCTATTAAACACAAGAGTGATGTTTCTTCAATTTTTTATCAATTTTAAAAAAATTGTTGAAAATCAATTGAGTTACAAAATTTAATCATTTAATTCGGATTACAGAGGTGAATATAGACCTCTAACTACTTATACTAAGAACTCAGGCATTCTTCATCGCAACTCTTACCTGCATACACATGAACAGAATGGAACTGCCAAATGAAAAATTCAAAATATTGTTGACATTGGGTTGGTCTTACTTGGTCATTGTGGTGCACTGTTTAAATATTGGCATTATGCTTTTGAGACAACAGTTTTTTTAATAAATCATCTATGTAGTATTGCTTTATCCCAAGGAATTCCTTTTCCAAAATTATTTCAAGATTCACCAGATTATTTATTTTTGAAGATTTTTTGCTATGTTGTTTATCCACTTCTTCGTCCATAGAACAAATATAAATTTTCTTTTCGAACTAAGCTATGTGTTTGCTTGGGTTACTTTGCACATCATTTGGGTTATAGATGCCTTGACAAAGACATTGGTTGTCACACCAGTACCCTAATTCTAAGTACATTTGCATTCATTATGTATTGTATTTACATACAAAATATTGATTGAATGTAAGTATAAGTTAGTAGTTATAGATATAATTATAGAGGAAGGAACTCAATTAAATCAAGTGAAATTTGATTAGCCAAATCACTTTTTAAGGCTATAATTGTCATCTCTAAGGCTCTAGTAATTCATTTGGTAAGTATTTTAAGAGTTTTGGTTAATTTAAGTTAGGTTTTGTAAGATGCAGAATTCGGATTCTAAGTGACTAATTTTTTTAGTCTCTGTAATTTGATCATATCTTGAGCTAGTAAGCTCCAAATTTAGTGTTATTTAATAATCTGAAAACCTTAAAGAGTTATCTAAAACTTTTCCTCTTTGAGCTCGATCTGATTCTGCAATAACCCGAATTTGTGTGGTTATTAATATTAATATTATTATATAATAATTATTATTATTGATATAGACATTATTAATATTTTATTGCTACTATTATTGTCTTTACTATTATAATTATTATTGATATTGACATTAGTATTATTTTATTATTACTATTACTATCTTTATTATTATTAATATATATATATATAAAGTGAATAGTAAATTTTTTTCTATAAATTGACGTGCGGGCTGCAGCTAAGAAAAAAAAAGTTTTTATACAAAATATTCAGTTTAGTCCCTATATTTTTTCTTTTTTTCTCTTCTCTATTAACTACACAAATGACCTCCAATTAACACCAAATTTGAATCATAACTTCTTCTTGTCCTCTTCTACCTTTCCATAGCTTTTATTTTATGAGAAACCATCAAAAAATGCTCAGAAATTTAGAAAGTACAGTCGGTATTATTTCTCAAATCTGCATTGTTCCGGCAGGTTTCAGGCGACAAGGTTGGCTCCTTTGCATTCCTCACATTACCAAGAATCCGTAGCCACAAACCACAAACCCGATCTACACCCGTAGAATATTTAACGAATATTTGTAGGTAATTTCGGTTTATTTTTAGATTTAATTGTTCAGTGAATATTTTGGTTTATTTGAAGCTATTTTTGTGTTCTACTAGTTGTTAGGAACATTTTGGTATATTCAGTTTTATCTGATGATAAGTTTTTCGGTAATGAATAGTGATTCTGACATGAATAGTGATTCCAGAGTTGAATAGTATTTTTCTGCAAGGAATAGTGTCCAGCCCAGAAATTGTGATTTTATTTTTAATAAATAGTATAAATTATGAGGGTTAATTTCCATAACTGGAGCTAAGTCTGATTCCTCACATATTGTGAGATAAAAATTCCGGAAGTATTTTTTTGGAAATTTCTTAATTTCCATTTAAATTGGTTTAGTTTACCAAAATATTTTCTAGTAGTCTCAAATGTCATATTTAGGATATTTTCAAGTCAATTTTATTAATTCCTTTTCTACTAGTCAGAGTCATTTTTCTAAGTTAGGCTTAAAAATTGTTTTTTTTTTTTTAGAATAAATGAAGTTGATTTATAGAATTAGAATAATTTGCATATTTTTTTGCATATAGTTTGGGGGCTGCATAATTAGATCATAATATGGGATTGTTAAATTGATGATTTGTAAATAAATTTTATGATTTAGGTGCTGGAAAAAGGTACGGAAAGTGGAGGTGCAAACTAAATAATTCGGTAAATTGATTGGGTGTGTTTTGTAGGCTATTTTGGTAAGTAGATGTTCAAGCCCTTTTAACTTTTTTTTTCATACAGCAATAAAATGAGTGTTTTGGTGTTGTTTCATGAACTTGAATTGATATATTTGAGTTGTTTTAAATTAGATTGTTGTTACTTGAAGTACTTGTATAAATTTCATGTTTAGAAACTATAAGGGTTTCAAGTTTACAAATTTAATGTTTTAATAAGATATGCTTTGATTTGGTAACTTGATTTGATAGTTTTTAAAATGATACTTTGAGTATCTGAATTGATGTATAAGAATTTGTTTCAATTTAGCCTTATTATTATTATTATTATTTGAAATACTTGAATTATTCATGTTTTGAAACAATGAAAT
>CATIWM010232635.1:0-30199 GCA_949671775.1 Mallotus repandus
AAACTTATTTGTTATTTTTAAGTTAAATGAGTATTTTATTATTTTTATGATATTAATAAGTGATTTTAATAATTATTTACAATTTATGCTAATTTAATTGTAAAATGGAATTTTATTCCATTCATGAATTTTATTAGCAAATATTATTAAAAAAATAGAATATTATCATTTATTTGGAAAATATATGTTTTTAATATTTTTATGAAATATTTTGGTGATTTGAGAAATTATTATATTATTTTATTGATTGTGAGTTGTGTTGGTTTTCGATTGGGCAATGATTGTAGTTTGGGGGCCCAACCCGAGAACTTGAATTATGAATCTTTTAGAAGTGTGTTTGCGTGCAGGAACGACTTTACTTTTAGTAGAGAGATGCCCGTTTTACAAAGGAGACTCTGCCGAATTTTTGGTAGATTTCTTGTAAAACGTGACATCGGGTCGATCTTAAGTCTTGAGTCTTAGTCGAGTCGGGTCTTAGATCAAGTCATTCTTTAGAAATCTCTAAAGTATAAAATTAGAAATTTATTTCTAATTATTTATTTATTATTATTTTTCTTTTAGCTGCACCGCGAGCTAGACCTTTCGGATCGGACCGGCCGAATCAGAGTAGAGAAGCGCACACCTGTGAGTTATTATTATATGTATGCATGACATGTAGAAATATATTATGGGCATCTATGTTTTAAATAAATGTGAATTTCCATATTTTATATTGCATTCATTTTAATTATTGTTATTATCGTATTATTATATATATATGTTATATATATATATATATAAATGCCATAATTATTTACGTATTTTGAATGGCGTGCATATTTTTTATAATTTCAATACTTCATTTAATATGAAATATTTAATATTTTTCAATAAAATATTTTTAGAGGATAGCCGTAGAACGTGCTAGCTAGTAGGTTACACTAGGACTGTTGCGCAATAGTACGTTAGATGCAAAGAAATGATTTATTGATTGATGATTAAATATTGTATTGAAAATTTTGGTTGAGAAGCGTGACTGCTGTAGCTCGGTTGACCTAGTGTCTCGGGGCCAATCATGCCGGCAGTGAGACTGCGGGAGCTCGGTTGACTCAGTGTCTTGGGGTCAGTCCACTATCAATTTGGAGAAGAGAAATATTTTGGTATTTAAGTGAGCCTGATGGCAAGTAAAGATTATATGATTTGAGGATACAAACTTTTTAGGGTTCTGCTCCAATCCTCCGGCAAAATAAATCTTGAAAAATATTTTCAAGCATCTGTGTGGATTGTATGTATATTTATATAAATATAAATATACGAATATTATTATTGATGTTTGTGTGTATGTGCATTAGGTTACATGCATATATATAATAATGATTCACTTAGTGAGGTTTGACCCCCCTCAATTATTTTTCAGGATTCTTCTCGTCAGACCCCTACTAATAGTAATCTTCGTCGGACTCTTTCTTTCCCGGCTGACTTATGTAAATTTTGAATTGTCATTTTTTCTTGTATTTTATTTGACGCTGCAATAGTAGTATATCTTGTGTAGTATGTAATGTTGTTTTTAGACTGAAAATTGTGTATTTGAATATTTGTGTAAATATTTTATTATGATATGATATTAAGTTTTCTTTATATTATTAAAAGTTTTAATTCTGAGGTATTTTTATATATATGATGAATGTTTAATAGCGTTTAAGGCTTGCTACTAGTTCCGGATTCGTGTGAATTCTCGTTCCCTAGCGCCGGTCATGACTCCTAGGTTTGGGTCGTGACAATAATTGATTATAAGTTGTTTTTTTTGTATTGTCAGATTTTAAATTTTTTTATTTTTTCAAAAAATAATTTTCAATCTTTAGAAAATAATTGAAAAAATAATTTTTTTATTAAATTTTTTTTGTATTTATGTTCAATTTTTATTAGAAATTTTTAATAATATAATTGAAAGTTGAGAAATAAGTTTTAAAAAAATTAAAATATGAAGACTTTTATATATATATATATATATATATATATATAAAATAATATAAAAATTAATTTTATGAAAATATTTCAAAATTAATTTTAAGGTAATTTTGAAAGTAGTAAGATTAATATCTGAAAATATTCTTTTATATTTTATCTTTTGTTAAAAACAAAAGAAAAAAATTTTAATAAATAAATTTATTTTATAAAGATCTAAAAATAATTTTAAAAATACATTTAGACCCTCAAATTAAAATATGATAGAATTGATATAATTTGCAAAGTTGAATAGCTAAATTGATATAGCTTTGAGAATATGATATATTTGAAAATTGAACCAAAGTTTGGGATAGATTTGATCAATTTTCCTTTATTACTACTTGCACGATTTCATATACTTGTGTAACCACACCAAGAATGCTTAGTGATTGTGATGTGAATTAATTCCATGCAAAGTTTATAAGTATTGATTGTTTAAGTTTAATTTAAAATCTATTATATTAAATGTTAAACTCCAAAATTATTAAACCCGAAATTTGACAAGTATCTCGCTTCATCTTTATTATTTACTCATAAAAGCTAATGTGTAACCATTAAAAATTTAATTTTTCTTTAAAAATTTAATTTTTCTTTAAAAATTTTAAAAATAAAAGATTTAATATAGTTATTTATTATTATTTTTTAACTAAGACATTACCATATATATGTCACTACTATTCAAACTGTATACTGTGTATTCTTTTACCTCAAACCACTTAAATATTTTTTCTAAAGTCCTAAACATTCTATTTTTTTAAAAAAAATTAAAAACAAAACTTACCATAATTTATTATTATTATTTATAGTTAAAATACTATTATACGTATCCTAACTAGTATAATAATTTTCAAAATTAATCCTATCTATATCTAAATATAAGTAAAAACAATTATGGCAACATAAAAAAATAAATTAGTATGATATATTTTATTTTATTTTATTTAATTGTTATTCTGCGTAAATTCACAACTAGATTTATTTAATTGCAGTTGTTTATTTACATTGGGATAACTATAGCATATAGTGAAATGCAACTTAAAAAAAAATGATATCAGTTAATTTACTCTTATTTATATATTATTTAATATATTTTAACCAAAAAAAAAAAATTTGAGATTCATTTTAACTTGGATTAAGTTAGCTCTCAGCTCACCTAATTTTTCAATTGTTATACTATGAACTCTTGTTCATATTGCAATATGGAGCAAGAGTTCATAGCACGTGTGAAGAAAAAAATGTATTTACATGCTAAATAATCATTGTCCACCTTCTTTTCTTTGCTTTTTTCTTTGGAAAAAGTATGAAAAACCACCATGTGGTTTAACGGTTTTAGATTTTTAAGTACGTGATTTTTTTTGTGATACTTTTAAATACGTGTTTTAACCATTACACACTTTTTAGTATATGCATCTAACACCGTTAACTTCGTCCTATGTGGTGTTGACGTGGACAATATGTGGTGCTGACACGCAGGCACCACGTAGGACGAAGTTAACAGTGTTAGACGCATATACTGAAAAATGTGTAGTGGCTAAAACATGTATTTAAAAGTGTCATAAAAAAAATCAAGTACTTAAAAGTTTAAAACCGTAAAACTACAGAGTGATTTTCTATACATTTTCCTTTTTCTTTTCTTTTTTCCAACTCCAAGTTTACATGCTAAACAATATCTCTGGTGGCTCTTTTTTTTTTCTTTAACCATTTTCTTTGTTTCTCTAGACCATTGAATTTAGGTAGATTATTATAAAATTACAATTAATGGCTGCACCTTGTAAATTAGTTAATTAATATATTTTTATTTTTATTTTGTATCCCAAAATAATAAATTATTAAAATTAGTTAATTAACATATTTTTATTTTGTATTTTAAAATAATAAAAGCTGCAATGAACGTAGAATTCATTATTAATGAACTTGTGCACAACTTGTAATGAACTTATAGTTTATTGTTAATGAATTTGTTCACAAGTAATAATGAAACTGTAGTTCATTGTTAATAAACCCGTGTACAAGTAGTGATGAACTTATAGTTCATTCTTTATGAACCTGTAGGCAAATACTAATGAATAGGGGTGTGCAAAAACTGAACCGAATGGTTCAGTTCGGTTTCAATTAGATTGATTAATATTTTTGATTTTTTTGAACTGAATTGAATTTTGGTTCTGTTCGATTCAGTTTTTATACTCTGAAAATCGGTTAACCGAATTAACCGAACTTTTATATATATTTTTATTTTTTTATTTTTAAATAATATAATAATATAATAAAAAATAAAAATTTATTTATATTTATAAAAAATCGGTTTGTTCGGTTGGTTCGGTTTTCATGTAAAAAAAATTGATTTTTCAGTTGGTTCGATTTTTTGGTTAATTCAGTTTGGTTCAGTTCAATTAATTCGGTTTCAATCAAAAAATGACCCAAAACAGACGGAATCGACCAAATTCACACCCCTACTAATGAACATGCATTATTTAAGTAATGAACATACATATTTTATCTAATGAAATTATACTAGTTAAGTAATAAACATACCCCCCACCACTTGGTTCAAGTGGTAAGGGGGGGAACCCATGACCCTTGAGGTCATGGGTTCAAGTCATAGGGACAACGTCCTTAGACATTTAAATGTTGAACTATCCGCCTAGGGCTGGCTAGGTCCAACCACGGGGTCGGCTCCATTTAGAGGTTGAGGATGCAAATCCACATACATTAATTAATAGGGAAAATAATCAAATTTATCATGTCAAATCTATCCAAACGACATTGAGTTTGTACTAGAGCTGACGTGACATAAGAGTGGCTGACATGAAAAAAAAATTAAAAACTTAATCAATTCTATCATCAACTATAGACCAATTATCAAGCTAATCATAATTTGACAAAAAAATTTCACACTTTAAAATCACTTGTAAAAACAAAATATTTTTTAAATAAATTTGACCAATAATTTTCGTACTTTAAAATCACTTTTAAGAACAAATATTTTTTTTTCGAAATGATTTCAAAATAATGGAATGATTTTTTGTACTCAAAAAATTTTAAAAATTAAATAAACATATTAGATTTCAAAAATATCTAGGCTCTAATAATAAAAGAATAAAAGATTGAGAGTTTAATTGTATCAAAATAAACTTCAAGGAGATAATTATATTTTAAAAATAATTTAAGAATTTTTATACCTTTCACCACACCACAAATCAAGTTTTAAAAAATATTAAATCAGACGTTTGATTAATATAAATATAAAAATTATAAAAATATAAAATTATAAAATATAAAAACATTTAAATATAAAATTATAAAATTATAAATATAAAATATTAATCAAACGTTTAATTTAAAAACGTTTAAAACTTAATTTGTGGTGCAGTAAAAGATATAAAAAAATTTTAAATTATTTTTAAAATTTAATTATCTTCTTGAAGTTTTTTTTTATACAATTAAACTCTTAATCTTTTATTTTTTATTATTAGAGCCTAAATATTTTTAAAATCCAATATGTTTATTTAATTTTTAAAAGTTTTTTAGTACAAAAAATCATTCCATTATTTTGAAATCATTTAGAAAAAAAATATTTTGTTCTTAAAAGTGATTTTAAAGTGCAAAAATTATTGGTCAAATTTAATTAAAAAAAATATTTTGTTTTTAAAAGTGATTTTAAAGTGTGAAAATTTTTTGTCAAATTACGATTAGCTTGATAATTGGTCTATAGTTGAGGATAAAATTGATGAAGTTTTTAATTTTTTTACCATGTCAGCCACTCTTTTGTCATGTTAGCTTGCCACATCAGCTCTGGCACAAGTTCAATGTCGTTTTGATAGATTTGGAACAACTTAAAAAGTTGGAGGAGCAAATTGATATAACTTTAGAATTAGAATGAAATTGATAATTGATCTATGCTTCATGATAGATTTGATTATTTTCCCTAATCAATATTACTTTTTATTTACATTTCTATTTAATAAGTTTATATTGAGATTTAATATTAATTATTTCTATTTAATATTAATATTAAGTTTATAATATTAATATTAATAATATTAAATTAATAATCTGTTTAATATTAATCTATTAATATAATTTTTTATTCGTGATGATTGATTGCTATCATCTTTCACAATTTATCAACATAAATTTCCAAACAAAGACTTCTTTGTATTACATAATACAGGTAAAAAAGACATAAACTATATCAGCAGGTTAGCATGTGCAGCAACAACTGTACGTATCGCATTGTAAATAGTTAAACACCTCAAGTTGTTTAACATATAAATCCATTGTTCATAGACCAGCATAATTATATGAAAGTCTCCATAAAAGTTCAAGTGGGGGTATCCAAATATATCAATGATCAATAATGCCAGTCAAGCAAAAGAGATTCTGTCGAAAACAAATAATCACTTTGGCTGACATCCAATTGATTTTTATTATATTATTAGTAATTTTTATTTAATATTAACATATTAAATTAATAATATTGTTAAGTAATGAAGTTATTATTAATTTGATTAACATGTAAGCAAATACTAATGAACTTCTAAGCAAATATCAATGAACTTATAGACAAAATACTAATGAAATTATCGGCAAATACTAATGAACCTACAGTTCATTCATAGTGAATCTGCATTATTTAAATAATGAACCTATATATTTTATCTAATGAATGTAGACTAGTTAAGTAATAAATCTACATTATTTAATATTAATTTTTATTTATATTTCTATTTAATAAATTTATATTTATATTTCATATTAATTATTTCTATTCAATATTAATTATTAAATTAATAATATTAATTAATAATCTATTTAATATTAATATATTAATATTAATTTTTATCTAATGAACAAGAAATGATTGGGGACAATGATACTAAAATTAATTAAATGGTATGAATTAAACTAAAATTTAATATATTAAAATTAATAAAATGTTATGAATTAATTTAATATATTAAATTAATAATATTAATTAAATGGTATGAATTAAACTAAAATTTCTCTCTTATTCCGCTATGGTGTTATGTTTTTTTTTTGGAAATTCGTTATGGTGTTATGTTAAGCAAGGCACATTCTCTACATATGGATGTTTTAGTATTAAAAAAATATATAATTATGTAGTATCATTGTATATGGTACTCTTTTGCTTTTGGAAATATTGCTCTTAATGCCATTTAGCATATAGCAGCTTTAGAGAGTGAGGAAACCGCAAATTATATCATAGACCATTGTCTATGATACTGGGTGTGCCTCACACATGTAATTTAAGCTCGCGTTCTTTTTTTTTTTTGCGCTTTCTTCTTCTCCTTCTTCTTCTTTTTCTTCTTTTAGGCATGTTCTTCTTCTTCTTTCCTCACATTCTGGCCTTTTTTTTTATCTCATTCAAATCAAATTTGAAGATTTATGTATTTTTAGTTCTCGATTCTCATTCACTGCATCTTCTTGCTCTTATTATTCTTCTTCTTCTTTCCTCACCATTGATGCAATCTCTGAGCTTTTTTTTATCTCATTGAAATCAAATTTGAAAAGAAACAAGATCAAGAAGCAAGAAGCAAAAAGTTAAGCCAAGAGACGATAACAAGATCAGTGCACACAGTTGCTCCTTCTTCTTCCTTTTCTTCTTCTTCTTCTTCTTTTTGTATTTTTTAGATTGGATTTTCACTGATTTTGTCGTATTTGTTTAGTTTGTGCATGTAAATTCATTAGTTGTAATGGAAAGATTCATGTGTTATTGATTGGAAATTCAAGTGTTATTAAATAAAGATTAAATTGAATGTGAACCTACAGTAAAGATCAATGAATTTGCTAAAAATTTATTGATCTTCACCTGCAAATTCATTGATATTCACCTGCATATTCATTTGAATCTGTAGGCAAATGTTAATGAATTTGCTGTAAATTCATTGATCTTCACCTGCAAATTCATTGATTTTGACCTACAAATTCATTGATCTTCACTTGCATATTCATTTGAATCTATAGGCAAATCTTAATGAATTTGCTACAAATTCATTGACTTTCACCTGCAAATTCATTGATTTTGACATGCAAATTCATTGATTCTCATGAACATACAAGTGAAGATCAATGAACTTCATTGTTTTTATCAATTAACCTATTAATTACTACAAGTATAAAGATAAATTAACTAATTAAAATAAAGTTTAACACAAAAAAGGAACATTTTAGTGTGAAAAAAAGTTTGACGTTGCAAATAAAAAAAGAAAAAGAAGACTTGGAGTTGGAAGTTCAATGACTGTTCAATAAATAAAACTTAGAGCTAGAAAAAAGAAGAAGAAGAAGAATGAGACCTACGCATAAAAAAAAGCGTGCTTTTATTATTCAGACATGTGATGACTCTTGGTCCATAATGCAATATGGATAGGGGTCCATGATATAACAACTGTGAGGAAACGAGATTTATGGTTCACATGTGTGATTGGATCCTTGGTCCATAATATAATTTGCCCTAATTTTTCTGTAGAGACCGTATCACTTGGGCTAGACTGTGAAGCCCATATTAGCCCAATCCATACAAACATCAAACAATGCAATAACAAATTGAGAAAAAAAAGAGAAAATATCGCGCAGTGGTTCGTTGTGGGGGTGAGCACGGGTTAGAAAAATTTAGGGATTTAAAATCTCCGAAACCATATAATATTTCAGGGATTTTAAAAAAATTTCAGTACCAGTACCTAATTTAAAAATCTCCATACCGGTACCATCCCATTTTTTTAGATGTTTTAGTACGAAGATTTGGTTCTATCTGAACGGATCGGTATGATACGGTCCAAAACGGGAATTCGAGGATTTATGTAATAGACAAATTTATATTATTAACTAAAATTAGATTTATTATTCACAAGTCAAAACAATATAATTTTGGGTAAAAATATATCGTTTAGGTTATTATATGTATATATATATATATATATACACACACAATAATAATAATAATTCTAATAATATTATTTACCTCATTACTTTTAAATAGTATCAATAAGATTAAATTACTTAATAACAATAATAAAAAAAAATATAATAATAGCAATATATTTTAATTAATAAAAATAACCTATCTTTTCTTATTTTTGATTGTAAGATCACTACTTTAATCAAAATGACGTAGTTTTGGGCAAAACTACGTCGTTTTGGTTATCTATAATATGTATCTATATATTATTATGTATCAAAATAATAGTTATAATAATACTATTTATCTCATTAATTTCAAATAATATCAATAAGATTATATTACTTAATAACAATAATAATTAATAAGTTATTAAATATAATAATATTATTTTGCTCATTAATTTAAATAACATCAATAAGATTAGATTACTTACTAAAAATAATAATTAATAAGCTATTAAATATGATAGTAACATATTTTAATTAAAAATTATAAAATTTGAAATTATACAATGTTAATTTTCTTATTTACATATTTTTAGTTTAAATTGAAATATAATAGGCATTTCATATTTTTATTTGTTGTTGATAATAATAATAATTTTTTTATTTATCATATTTTAAGTTTAAAGTTGTTGTAATGAAAATTCTACATTCTTATTTGTTAATTAAATTATTTGAAACTATGCAATGTGAATTTTTTACTTTTATATTTTAAGTTCAAATTGTAATATAATAGACATTTCATATTTTTACTTGTTAACTGAATAGTAGTAGTAGTAGTAATAATAATAATAATAATACTAGTACTAGTACTAGTAGTAACAATAATAATAATATTAATAATAATAAAATTAATATATTTTGTTAACAATTTATTTATTATATTTTAATCACAAAACATATTAATTTTTATCATATATTATTATACATATATGTATTACTTGACAATATAATTAAAAGTATATAATTAAGTTACTACTTACTACTATTTATTAATATCATTGTATTACTTATTAAATTAATATTCGGTACCATATTCAGTTTTCAGTTTGTTACGTTTCTGGTATGGTTCGGTATGGTTTTCAGTTCGATTTTTTGTAAATATTCAATATTGTACTAAATTAGTCATAAAATTTGGTTCGGTCCAATTCGAAATTAAAATTATTCGATTCAATATGGTATTAATGTCTTTTGATTTGAAATTTAAATTCGATTTTATATTTTCTCTATCTCGTGCTCAACCCCTATATGTTTAACCACCACCTTTTCAATTTTTTTTTTAAACATTGTTTTTTCATTTTTAACCTTCCGTGTTTTCATTTCATAATTTTGGCGTTTTCCTCTTTTTTTTTTTGTCTTTTTTAAAATTTTTAATGTAAGTTTTTTTTACCTTTTATTATTTTTGAAGTCATTTTTAATTAAAGTTGATTGTATATATTTATTTAATTTGTATATTTTAAATAATTTTAATTTTATATTCTAAGTAACAAGTTTTTTAATTTTGTAACTTACCATTATTTAGAATATAAAAATTAAGCTAATTAAATTAAAAATTACCCATAGTCTTCAATAATTATTTTTTAATAATTATTTTGGGTTATAAAAATTAAGGTAATTAAACTAAAAATTACCCATAGTATTCAATAATTATTTTTCAATAAAAACAACAAAAAAATTATGAAATATATCAACTAGATTATTATTTTTATTAATGATAAAAGTAAAAATTCTATTTGTGGCCTTAATTTTATTATTAATGATCAAAAAACTAAAAAAACCAACAAACAATAATAAAAAAATAAAATCAACAACTGCAATTTTTTTTGTTGATTTTGTTTTTCCAATTATTGTTTTTAGTTGTTTTTGTTGTTTTTGTTTGTTTATTTTTGTTAAAAATAAAAATAACAACAAAAAATAATAAAAATTTATGAAAAATATCAAAAAAATTATTATTTTTATCATTAATACTAATAAAAGTAAAAAATTTATTTATGACCTTAATTTTATCATTAATAATTTTATCATTAATAATGAAACAACAACTGAAAAATCAACAGCTGCAAAATTTTGTTGATTTGTTGTTTTAGTTTATTGATTTTTGCTATTTTTTTTAAAACAAAAAAATAACATGAAAACAACAAAAAATATGAAATATATCAAAAAATATTATTTTCATTATTAATACTAATAAAAGTAAAAATTTTATTTATGGCCTTAATTTTATTATTAATACTAATAAAAGTAAAAATTTGCTTTTGTTGTTTTTTATTTTCATTTTTTTGATTTTTTTGTTGATGTTACAAATACATCATAAGGATCGTAAACATGTTATATTTTGATGATCAATAAGTATCAAATAATATATTTTTTTAAAAACTTGTTAGACATTTTAATAAACAAATCAAAGTAAAAAAAAATAAAATCCTTATTCTTTAAGAATATAAAAGGGGAAATTTTTGTTTATTTCTTGTTGTTACAACAATTGAAGATATTTATTACTTATTTTTACAACAATTGAAGATGTTTAATTCATAATCATTCATTTGAAAAACAAAAGTCTTAAGAGAAAAAAAATGAAGACAGTACCTTAAAAAAATGTTGAGCAAAAAAAGTTGAGAAGAAAAGACGAAGACAGTAAAACAATGTTGAGAAAAAAAAAGATAAAAATAATAGAAAAATGTTGAGTAAAAAAATTGAGAACAAATAGATTAAGACGGCAGAAAGTAAAAAAAAATATAGAAAAAAAAGAAAGCAAACAAAAACGTTGAGACAAAAATATAAACAAAAAAAAAAGTTAAAAAAATAGTAGAAAGGAAAAAACGTTAAAAAAAAGACAATCCTAAAAATAAGGGAAAAAAGGAAAGTGGTCCATATTTAAAAGAAAAAAAAGTTAGGAAAGTTAGTTTTGAAAAAGGTAAGCTTTTTTCCTTTTATATTATTACCGTTCTTACAAAAAGGAACAGATCTTTCCACAACTATGTGCATGTGGATATCCTTGCAAGTGTATGTGCATTTACTATGGTCAGATATTCTATCCACTGCCGGTTTTCATTATGCATACTAAGCAGATACATGCAATATTGTGCTTGTGTTTTGTCTGAAAATGCAAGAAATTAAATAAAGTCAAATTGTTTGCTTAAATCACAATTAATTTTTATACTTCAGTACATTGAACAAGACAAGAAATTATATGGTTGTATATTTATCTACTTGCCAGGTTGCGGAAAGGATTGCTTTATTACTATTTTTACCAACTAATTTGCAAGGTATTTATTTCTTTAACATTTATTTTTAATTATTCACCTGAGTGGTGATTAAAGTTATCTATTGTAATCATATAACCATATATCTAATGTTGAAATATTATGTTTAAATAAAATATCTATTTATAGTTATCTATTTAAATAAAATTTCTTATTTTAAGTGTTGTGTTTAAACATAGAACTAATAAGTCAAGTCTCTTTCAATCATGTAGATGAGAGGAAAGAATAACGAGTGTGAGGATGTAAAAGAATGGTCAGAAGTCAATGAAATTGAATTTTTGAGAATCTTGATTTAAAGAGTAAAAAAAGATCCAAATGGAACATCAAGATTTAAATTAATAGATTGGCAACAAATGGGAGAAGAAATATTTTTAGCTAGTGGAGAAAGATATATTGTTGAAAAATTGAAGGGAAAGTATAATTGTCTTCATCAAAAGCATCGTCAATTTTCTGAATTACTAGAGCATACGGGTGTTACTTATGACTCAAATGCAAATGTTGTGTTTGCTGCAGAAGATGTCTAGTAGACGTTTTATGCAATAATACACTTATTAATTGAATTCTCTTGCAATAATTATTTAATGTTTAATTTATGATGTTGATTAAAACTAATTTAAAATATATGCTAATATACAGAAGCATAGCAGCTTCAAGAGCTTCAAAAAAAAATGGTTGTAAAAATTATGAAGTACTTGGGCAAAGTTTTTAATAAATCAATTGCTACTGGACACCTTCACCATGCATTTATGCAATTACTACTTACTGCAACTGACGAGCGTCAAAATGAGGAAGAATGTCTTAATAAAGGTGTGCATGTGATTGAGGGTGAAAAATATGATACAGATAACTCAAATTTCAGAGACTTGGCTAAAGCAGAGATATATAAATTTTAGAGCTATCAAGCTTCAAGTGCAGTTTTAGATCCATATTCAATAAAAGCATGTATGGATATATTAGAGACAATGGATAATATCTCAAAAATGTCTACAACAAAGCACTAGAAAAATTTATGAACCAAGATTGGAGGAAAATATTCATATTGATGCGTGCTAATAGGAGACAAGATTGGCTAGAAAGTTTAGTTTGATATATTAGTAGAATGATGAGCAATTTTATTTTATGAATTGTGTTAAATTATTTTGTTAAAGAGCCTATTTAAGGTCTTTATTTTATTGATTATGTTATGTTGGGATGTTCTTATTTTATTTTTATTAATGCTAGTTGATGGTTCTATTTTTTAAAAGAGCCTATTAATGCAAGTTGACTATATTATTTTATTTTTATTATTGTTATTTGATGGTTCTATTTTATTTTGTTTCTATTTAAGATGTCTACAACTTATATTTTATTTTTAATATATGTTGATTCAGTTATAACTAGGAAGTGATAATGTTTTTTATCTATTTTTTAATATATGGTTGAAATTTTAATGCAAGTCAATGACACTAAATTTAGCAAATGATAGCTCTAGTAGTGATGACAATGATGATGGTGTAATTGATTTAATTATGGTTAGATATTTCATAGTACATGAATGAGATTTTGTGGAAAGAATCCCTTATAGGACATCTATGCTAAGTGGGAAAGAGTACATTGTTAAAGTATTATTAGGAAATCCAACTAGATGTTATGAGAGCTTTTGCATGGCAACACATGTGTTTATAAATTTGTATAATAGATTGAAAGTTATGGGATTATTGAAAGATAAGAAAAATGTTAGTGTAGAAGAAGGAGTAGCTATGGGGTTAGTAATATTATGTCATGCTACACATCAAAGACTTGTGGCTGAGAGGTTTTAACATTCTACTTGTACGGTGCATAAATGGACAAAATTGGTGATTAGATAATTAACAAGTTTTGGTACACATTTGATAAAATATAAGAATAGAGGTCAAGTACAACCAGAAATCCATGCTAATCCAAAATGGTATACATATATTTGAGGTATGTTATTTAAATTTTATTATATGTATATTATATTTATGTAAATATTTAGGGTGACATTAATTTTTATTAATTATTATACATTTTTATAAAAATGTATAGGTGAAATAGACGGTACTCATGTAGTAGCTTGGTCTTTCGCATCAAAACAAAAGACATTTTGTGGTAGAAAAGCAACACTTGTCACAGAAATTATAATGGCAGTATGTTCTCATGATATAATATTCACATATGTATATACTGGTTGGGAAGGAACAATGAATGACTCTCGTGTGTCTCTTGATGCATTAACAAAACAAGGAAATGATTTTCCATTTCCTCTGAATGGTAATTTTTTTGACTTAGTTGACAAGTATTTATAATTAATGATAAGCTTTTTTATATTGTAGGTTATTATTATGTTGTAGATGCTGGATATCCAAATATTCCAGGATTTTTAGCATCGTATCGTGGTGAAAGGTATCATCTAAATGATTTTCATGGTCGAGGAAGAATTACAAGAAAGTATGAGTTATTTAATCATAGGCACTCATCATTAATGTGACAAAAGAACATTTGGTGTGCTAAAAGCTAGATTTTCAATTTTAAAGTCCATACCAAACTATCCTTTGCAAAAGCAAAAGTTAATTCCTATTGTATGTTGTACCTTACATAAATTTATCAAGATGGAAGATAGAGCATATCAATTATTTACCTTATATGGAAGAGAAGGATTGACTATAGATGAAGAAATTGTGCTAGTGTAGTTCATAATGACATTCGAGTAGATCTATCTCAACAACACCAAATGAGCATTGTTCGAGAAAGTATTACAGACCAACTCTGGAATGATTATAATAATCGTACTAGATGTTAGAATATTTTGAGGTTTATTTTGATATTATTGAGTTGCATTCTCTTTTGTTTTTTCATATTAGAGTTATATTTGCAATTTGATGTTCTATGTAACGTAAACAATGAATCGTTATTGCTGTTTTAATGGAAAAATAATTTTAGTGGCTTATTATTAGTATTTTAGTAGGTAAGTAATGATTAATCAAGTCATATATAAATTAAATAAGGCTAAACCCATACTTAGCCCCCTGAACCTGTAGTGAAAATCCTTTTAGCCACTTGAACTTTATAAATGACCTTATAGACACCTGAACTTATATTTTTTTGTATATTTTAAACACCTAGAAGACACCCGGCCGACTGAAAATGAAAGTGTTACTTTCACTCGCATTGAATAGTCAAAAAGTGATCCACATCGTCAAATTTAATAGTTATAAAAATCAAACTAAATAGGCCAAAAAATTTCTAGGGCACAGGTCTAATCATCATTGATCTTTACAATAGTGCCATATGTCTTCTCTTCGGTCTTCCTATATCGTTCAACCCATGAAGTCCATCGCTGCAGTCGCCGTCTCTGAGCATTCCCATCTCACCACTACCCAAATAGCCATCACTGGTGCACCACCCTCTTTGTCCTCGGTGCCACCAGTCTTAAGTCCTTCTTCTATAATTTCATCCCTCTACCTGTTGTTCGTGGGTCCAGCTCTCTCAGGGCCTTTCCTTTGCCTTCTTTGCTATCAAATACATTCGTTATTTGTTAGTGTGGGAGTAATAAATATAGTGGGATGTTGGTTTGGTGCTGTTGTTCATCAATTAAAACCATACCAACCAAAGCAAGAAAGTACTAAGAATAACCAGAGATGCACTGTATCCACATAAAGAAATGGCTCTACCTGTGTGATCAAAGCGACCAATTCTTGGACCTTCAATTAAAGCACCCCAAAACCTAGTAATTCCACTAACCGTATGAACAATACTAGATCCACAAAATTAATATCTCCACTTTTAACCAACAGATCATCACTGAATTAGCTTTGTTTAAATAAACCCTTTCCATACTTGATAATACACTCCTAAAAAATGATTCATCTTTTTGTGATTCGACAAACTGAAATAATTAGTTAAAAGTAAATTAGAATCCAAAGTTAAGAAAAAGTAACCACAATTGAATATAGAGAACCTAAGAGATTTCATTTTCTGATCCGGAGGCAGCGGCGGTGGAGAGACGGCGGGGATGGTTCGAGGTGGAAAGTGAATAGTTCTTCAAGAGAAGTGATGTGTTGTCATTGAAGGAAATGAAATCGTTCTTGGATTTGATTTGTAGAGGGAAGTAGCAGTAGTGAAAAGATGGAGCATTGGATTGGACGATTGAAGAACAGAGGGAGAAGGAGGTGGTGAATCTAGAGCAGATGAAGTTGGTTGCTTCTAAGGAGTTGGTGATGTTGTGAACCAGGAGTTGAGCCAGCTCGTTGGCTAAGCAGGCAATGGTGGTGGCAATGGAGAAGAAGAGGCAAAGGAGTGTTAAGGAAAAGAAAAAAAATAAATGCCTATAGAGAAAGAGAGTAATAAGATTGAACTATCGACTAAAAATGGTGATGAAGAAAAAAAATTGAAGAAGATTCGAAAATGGTGGAAGAGCAAAATTAAGAAGATGAGGGAGAAGGGATTTAGCTTTAATGTTATATAGAGGTAGCTGTTACCCAATCTCCCAATTCACGTTTGTATTCATGCACTTTGCCAACTACGCTGCCATGTGTTTAAAAGTATCAAAAATTAAAGTTCAAATGTCTATAAGGTCATATTTAAAGTTTGGGTGGCCAATGAGATTTTGTCTACAAGTCAAGGGGCTAAGTATGAATTTAGCCAATTAAATAATATTTACTTTTTGATCTTCATATATATGCTTAGAAAAATAATAATTGATAATATCTATATCTATAATATATATAAATGTACGAATGAAAGGGGAGACAAGTAAAATTACAAAAAGGTCTTCACTCATTATTATATAAAAATTGGATAAAAGTATATTTCATATCCTAATATAGATAGCTTCTATTTTATCTCTAATAAAAATTATATTAATTAAAATGCAATTCTAATTTAATTAAAAAGTATGTTTCCTATTTTAATTAGGTTCACTTTTATTTTATCCCTAACAAAAATTAAATTTATTAAAATTTTAGTTGTAAATTTTTTAAAAATATATATTTCTATTTTAATTAGGTATTTTGTCTAATATAAATCAAATTATATGATAGAATTTTATTAGTCTTACGAAAATTTAATAAGTAAACAATTGAAATCAAAATTAATAAATTTTATAAAATAATTAATTATGAAAAAATAATAACTTCAAAAATTTTAAAAGATTGTTGTATAATCATTTGAATATAAAATTTAGAAAGAAGATAATAAATTATTATATTATAAGCCTATCAAGTTTGTAAAATTAGATTATTATTTTGATAAAAATATTGAAAGAGAGTTGTATAATTGTTTAAATAAAAAATTTATTAAATTATTAATAAATTACTATATTATAACGTGACTCTATCAATATTGAAAAATTAGATTGTCATATAAGTTAAAAAATACTCTTATTATTTTTAAAAACTTATTAAGTTAAATTTTCTTAAGTAAGGAATTAAAATTAAATTAATGAAAATTTTTATTTGTCTTGCATCTATAATTATATTTAAAAAAAATAGCACATAATTTGTTTGAAAATAGTATTTTTGTTATATAAGAAAAGTAGTATAATTATCACTTATTATTATTTTTTAAATTTTTATTAAAAAAATAATAAATAATTTCTTATTATCTTATAATTGATTATGACTATAATATTTTTATATAAAATTAATACTAGAGTTGAAAAAATAAATATAAAAAATATTGAAAAACTATCATACAATTATTTAAATAAATAATTTATCAAAATTTTATGAATTATAATTATATTAAATTATTATATTAATATATAACACCTTTATTATTTTAAAAATATATTTAATTAAATAATAATAATATCAAAATATATATTTAATAATTTATCTACCATCACAAGTTTAAAATTCTTTTTGTTCATGTGCGAAATATATTATTATTTACTAATATATATAAAATTGAAAATTCGATCGGTTTTTAACTTTAAACCGAACTAAATTTCGAAATTTCAAAAAGCCTTACAATTTAAACCGAACTGCCACCTTTAAAATTCAACAGCTGAACCGAAGCAACTTTTCGGTCTGATTCGACCGGTTCTCGGTGGTCGATCGGTTGTTGATCACCCCTATGGAGGAACGTCATGCAAAAGTTTTTTTTTTTTTTGTGGAAAAAATTGTAGTGTGTAAAAATGAATAAAATTTCATGAAATAAGACTTTAGAATTCCGGCCCATTTGTAAGGACTTGACAAATGAGTTCTAAAACCCTAATCCTGTCCCAAGCTTTCCCAAGCTAACCTCACCGTCTCTGCAAACTGAAACAAACTACACGGCATAGCTGATTTTCAAAAAAACCCTGAACATCAATTCAACAGCAGCAGCAATAGTAATGGGGATGAAACTTTTCGACGACGATGACGATAACGTCGACGTTTCAAAGATCGCAATCGACGACGAATTCGCACGCCGATATCAACACAACAAGGAACGCGAGGCTATACAAAAGTACGAAGAGCTTAAAAAGAAAGGCCAAATTGAAGATTCAGAATCAGAGACTGACTCTGAATCATCTGAATCTGAGGAAGATAAAGCTGAAATAAAGAAATTAAGCAAGAAGAAAGGTTTCAAGGAGTTGATTGATAATTTAATCAAGGTAAGAGAACGCGACCCTTCTATTTATTGTAAAGATGCTAAATTTTTCGAATCTGAAAGCGATTCTGATGCTAATGATGATGATGATAATAGTAAAGAAGATAATGAGATTAGGGATTCGAAGAAGAAGAAAGCTGTGTACTTGAAAGACGTTAGGGCTCAGCATTTAATAGAGGAAGGGCCTGAAATTGAGCAAGGAGAGTCTAGTATTAAGACGCATAATGAGGAACAGGAAGAGTTAAAGCGAGCTTTTTTAGACGCGGTGAAGGACGCTGAGGCAGGTGATGATGATGATTTATTGAAACTGAAAGAAAACAGGAATGGGAATGTAGAGGATGAGGAGGAGGAAGAGGAAAATGATGGTGAGTTTGAGGAGAAGTTGCGAAAGTATTTTGGTGCGGACGAGGAACTGGACGAAAATGATAAGTTTCTAAAGGAGTTTATTGAGAAAAGATTGTGGTTTGATGGAGAAAATAAGGGTAAAGTGAGTGGTGTTGAAGATGATGAAGTGGATGATTTGTTGAGAGACGATGAGGAGATTGAGAGACAGGAAAAGTATGAGGAGGTTTATAATTTTAGGCATGAAGAGAGTGCGGGGGATAGGGTTATGGGTCATTCTAGGATAGTGGAAGGATCGGTTAGGAAGAAGGAGAATGCAAGGAAAGAACAGAGGATGAGAAAGAAGGAGAGGATGGAGATTGCTAGGAAGGAGAAGAAGGACGAGTTGAAGCATTTGAAGAATTTGAAAAAGAAGGAAATGAAAGAAAATTTGAATAAGGTTATGCTAGCTGCTGGAGTTAGCGAAGACAATGATTTTGCTTTGGATTTGGACGATTTAAAGAAGGATTTTGATCCAGCAGAGTATGATGAAATGATGAAGAAGGCTTTTAGTGAAGACTATTATAATGCAGATGATTTAGATGCAGAATTTGGTAGCGATAATGGTGATGGCGATGGGGTTGATATTGAAAAACCAGATTTTGATAAGGAGGATGAGTTACTTGGACTTCCTAAAGGGTGGGATGCAGTTGATGGTGATGGGTTTTTAGCTCTAAGAGAAAGCCTTTTGAAACAGAAGACTGAGAATGGTAGCGGTGGTGACAATGACAAAGAAGAAGAGGAGGAGGAGAAGGAAGAAGAAAGAGAGAAGGATGAGGAAAGTAAGCGGAAAAGAAAGCGCAAGAAGTCACTTGTGCAGAAAGTGAAAGAAGAAATGTTGGAGCAGTACTATAAATTGGATTACGAGGGTACAATTGGAGACTTGAAGACAAGGTTTAAGTATGCAAAAGTGCAACCTGAAAAGTATGGATTAAAGACAGAAGAGATATTAATGTTGGATGACAAGGAGTTGAACCAATATGTATCTGTTAAAAAGCTTGCACCTTATAGAGAGAAAGAATGGAAGGTACATAAGAACAAGAAGCACCTGTTTAAGGAGAGGGTTAAGGAACTTCGTCATGGTAAACTGAATCACCAGAAGAATGGTAAGAAGACTAAGGATGATACTGATAAATTAACTTCAGTTGCTGGTTCTCATCAAGATGAGAAAGAAGAGGTAGACGGTTCAAATGTCAAAACGCAAAATCTATCCAGGAAAGCCAAGAGGAAGCGGAACCAAGCAGAATACAAGCTTACACAATCACGAATTGCAGCATACCAAAATATACAATCCAAGCCTAAGGGAAAAGGAAGGCACTGAGTTATCAGTAGTAATAAGGCGGATATGGATAGGAGGTAAGTTCTGATCCCCAATCATTTTTTGGAGTTGTGATTTTGCAATGTTTCTGATATACAATGTATGCACAATTCATATGCATTGTGTTGAGTTTGGTAGCTCGTGTGGTTTTGACTAATAAATGATCACATGATTGTGTGCAGGCCAAAATCCGATACTAATTCGGCACCAGCACCTGCCAAAAGCATGTAGATGGTGACCTTGACTTCAAGTTCCTAGTTAAGCCAGATGCAGGGATAATCAAACTTGTCTATTAGGTCTAGTTGTAGGTGCATATTTGAAAGAAGAATTGAAGAGCTGTAGTAATATCTATACGAGTGAGATGGGTTTTAAATTTCTTTCTGTTCTGAAAAATTTTGACTTCTGCTCTCTGGGAATTTGGCATCCCAGAGGGCAGCTCACTTGATGTGATGTTGCAATGTGTTTTGCTAAATATTTACTTAGAAGCTTCTACCTTCTTATTATTAATTAATTCTCACACATCGGCTTCTGCAATTACTTACATTGCTTCTTTTCTGCACAATCACCATGTTTGATTAAGTTCAGGATTGATTATTGTTTGCCCCTTCTAGTTTACCATATTACATCAGTAACCCTCTGACATTGAAAATTTATAATTTTTAAGATTTAAAATAAGGGTTATGTTTAAGATATTTTAAATAATTAAATAGATTAAATAGATTGGACGAGAAAATGACAAAATTAATAAAAAAACTAGACGTATGCCTGCACAATGCACGGATGATATAAAAAATATAAATATAGTAAAAACACTTATTTACTATAAGAGAAATTGACAATAGTGAATAAGTGAAAGGAAGCAGGAAACCAAACAAATTCAAGCTTTCATAATTAGCACAGTGGAAAATAATCGAACATTATTTAGAATAAGAGCACTGGCACCATAAGAGTACCTAATAGGAATGCCATATAGAAGACTATAAATAATTGGTTAAACAAACTTCAAATTATTGATAATAAGTTAAAAGATTGCAGTTTGTGATCTATTCCAATATAAAAAAAAGGTAGTGAAACAAACTTTATGTAAAAGTTGCCAAAATGAAAATAGTCAATCCACATGAATGTCAATCTGACATAACATTCGTTAGTAGCCTTTCTCTGCAGTGGTGAAATTGAGCTTTCAATACCATCTTTTGAGAAGAGAAGTGGATACCAACTTGGCAATGCCTCAACCACTTACTATCACATGTTTTGAAGATAGGATCATCAAGTTACCTTCTGGTTAAATTGCAATAGAGTATATGTACCCCGGTACCGAGTTTCTTAAGAGAGGGTTGACAAAACCAAATGAATAAGAGAATCTTTATCACTGCCTTCTATATAGTTGTTTAAAGCATCTAGTCCTGGCTAAATAGGAAGTCCTTTAGAGAGTGCATGTTCTAAAGCTAGTGCTCCCTGCAATCAACATGCAAGATATAAGTTTGCCAGCAAAACCCAAAAAAAAAAAAAAAATCAAGCCTCAAGATTAGTAGAAACAAAGATTTCAGTGAATGCACATCTCTTCAAATCGTGCATAAAATGCCATACACAGGGCATTTATTTGCAAAAGCATAAGAATTCTCACTTGTTGATATTATAGTGAGATCCACGGCATTACTTAGTTATTGATTGAATGAAGTCAAACGCATGAAACAAATCAGAGGCAAAATAAATTAATGCTTACAAACACAAAGCAAAAAATGAGTTAATTATCAGAATAAAACATGTTTAAGGTTCAATCAACTCAGCCAATCAAATAAGTGAATAACTCCATGTGGTAAGCACAAATTGTACTCCTACTTTATACAACACCTAAAGGGGAGAAAGAGTTATATCTAATATCGTGAGAAGCAAAATATCCCAAACTTAGTTCTGCCAACTCGCTTCGAGTAAAGTATATGGCATCCTTCTTCCTTCATTCTGTCTGCTCTAGCAGTTCTGCAATTATTTTTAGTTCTTGCAAAAATCTCACGGCTTTGAGGGAGATTGATACCAACCACATGGCTCATCAGAAATTTATTGAGTAACCTGCTTCACATTTAGGTAATTCTTGAACCCCCTTGTAAAAATTAGAAAACAAAAAGACATCATTAGTTATCCATTGGAGATAATTGAGATAATTTAAACAGTTGAATAAAGCAGCACATATGTTCAGACAAAACTCGACTCTCCCTATTTCATTCCCATTTTTCCTTCCAAAAACAGAAAAATCGTTTGCAATATGTTATTCATTGAGTCCCTAAATGTTTGGATTGTCTAAGACAATAGTGTTTTTATATCTAATTTATAATTCTGACTTGAGGAACCGTTCCGCTTGAGGCCTCCCCAAGGTGCTCGACAGAAGCATGGCTGTGAACAATTGATCCACACAATACCTGATCGGAAAGCCTGTAAAATAGGGATAGAAGCAGCAACTTAAACTCCTTAATCAAGCAATCTCAATCTTATGATTACAGAAGGATTATTCACATAATAAGTTGTTACTTCCAACTCTCACCTTGCTCACACGATTACACCTTTCCATATCATTTTGTCGTGGAATTCGGGTTAATTTTCACCAATAATAAATTCACATTGATAACTATTGCACAGGTAACTAGAGTGAAAATGATTGTACTAAAAATCATCCCAAGGTAGATTCCTAAAAAAGAGTGGTAGGGTCACAATGCCTCATTAAAAACCACACTACGTGACAAAATCTATCAAGACAAATAATTTTAATAGCACAATAATTAACAACAACTATACCCGACAATAGCTATTAAATAGACATAAAAGAGAACATCAAATTTAACGAGGTTCGACCAATTATGCCTACATCCTCGGACACTACCAAAATAATATTTCACTAATTGAGAAAATATTACAAAAGAGAGAGAAAAAATTAATTGCCAATATATGGGAAGAGGAGGCAATTTTGGGATGCTAATAACAAAGGGGAGAAGTCCCTTTTATAGAAAAGAACTTCTCCATCTCCTCCCCACTTGTTCGATGTGGGATACCCAATTTTGCTAAAAAACAACAAATCTCCACCTTAACAAAATTCTTTATAATTCTCTCTCAAATCCAATCTTCAGTAGTATCTGCAAATTCCAACTTTTAATTTTTAACAATATTGACCAAGTCTAAACAATGTTTAAAGTTGACCGCAGTTACCACTTTTGTCAACATATCAACAAGATTCTCAGTTGTCCGAATCTTTTGGATTATGACTCCACCTTCTTTTAGAATCTCCCGTATAAAGTGATATCGAACATCGATATGCTTCGTCCTTGCATGATAAACCTAATTCTTTGCTAAATGAATAGCACTCTAACTGTCACAATGCACTTTGATGTGCTTCTGCTCCATTCCTAGTTCACCAAACAACCCTTGAAGCCAAATTGCCTCCTTCACAGCCTTTGTAATTCCCATATACTCTGCCTTTGTAGTAGACAAAGCAACTGTTAACTGTAAGGTGGACTTCCAACTGACTGGTGCTTTTGCAAGAGTAAACATGTAACTAGTAGTTGACCGACGCTTGTCCAAATCACCAGCATAGTCAGAATCACAATACCCAACTACACACTGACCGTCTTTCTTATCCTGCTGAAATATCAAACCAACATCTATGGTGTTCAGAATATATTGTAGAATCCATTTCACAGCTTGCCAATGCTCACTTCCAGGATCATGCATATACCTGCTCATAACCCCAACTGCCTGTGAAATATCGGGCCTCGTACACACCATTGCATACATCAAGCTACCAACAGCACTTGCATACGGTACTTTTGACATGTATTCCTGTTCTGCATCATTCTTTGGTGACATGGATGCACTAAGCTTGAAATGAGGAGCAAGTGGTGTACTAACTGGTTTTGACTTTTCATTCATGCCAAAACATTTTAGTACCTTTCTCAAATATTCTTTCTGAGATAAACAAAGCCTCCCCAATTTCTTATCTCTAGATATCTCCATGCCAAGAATCTTCTTTGCTTCACCGAGATCCTTCATCTCAAACTCCTTGTTCAATTGAGTTTTCAATTTCTCAATTTCTGTCTGACTCCTGGACGCTATCAGCATATCATTAACATAAAGAAGAAGATATATATAGGATCCATCTTGTAGCTTGTGCAAATACACACAATGATCATATTTGCTTATTGTGTACTTTTGCTCTATCATAAATTTGTCAAATCGCTTGTACCACTGCCTCGGAGATTGCTTCAATCCATACAGTGATTTTTCCAATTTCATACCATCTTTTCTTTTCCAGCAACTTTGAATCCATCTGGCTGAGTCATATAGATTTTCTCCTCCAAGTCTCCATGTAAAAATGCAGTTTTTACATCCATCTGAACTAGTTCCAATTCCAACTGTGCTACCAAAGCCAACAAAATTCTAATGGAGGAATGCTTTACAACTAGAGAAAACACTTCATTATAATCCATTCCCTCTGTCTAAGCATAGCCTTTAGCCACCAATCTTGCTTTGTAGCGAACATTATCCTTGTTAGAAAATCCATCTTTCTTTGCATATACCCATTTGCACCTAATTGCCTTCTTTCCCTTCTAAAGTAGCTAGTTTCCATGTTTAATTCTTTTGAAGGGACTGCATTTCTTCATCCATGGTGATCCTCCACCTTTTTTATTCTGAACCTTGAATTGCTTCATTATAAGTGGCAGGAACGTCATCAATTACAATTGGTGATGCAGAAGCGACCATATTAGCATAGCGAGTACGTTGTCTGATGGTCCTCTTTCCCTTTCTTTGTGTAATTGATTCTTGTTGCTGTGGAAGTTCTTAGGTCCTCTGAACCTCTTCTTCATCTGACTCTTCTTTTACCATAGGAGAGTCATCATCAGTTTTGTTGACCTTAGCAATAATCAATCTTGATTTTGATCTTAAAAAACTTGATTTTGGGCATTTAACATGTTTTTTTAAGTGTGTATAAGCTAGGACTATAATGAAAATCAAAATGAAGCTAAGCGTGCTTTCGGGCTAAATCGACCTTCGGGATTCCAGGAAGATTTTGGAAGTCTTAGAATTTTTAAATGGGAAAGTTGCATTCTTAACATTTGAAGTAGACATCATAAGATTTCTAAATTGATCATACTTGTCAAATTCTGAATTCATTTGGGTCTTAAAATCTTCAGTTAAAATTAGCATATGCAGTTTTCATTTCAATATGAGCAGCTCTTAGTATTTAAACAATATCTTGAGCTAAAGATGTCTAGTTGAAGTGATTCAAAGTGCCATAGAAAGATAAGACAAATACCTACAACTTTTATGAGGAAAACAAAGATTGATTCAATCTTCTTCAATATCAAAAAGTCATGATCCCGACCGGGACCAAAATTGCACCAAATTGAAGAAATCTTCCAGAACATATCCCGGGCCAATGTCCCGACCGGGACCAGTGTGATCCCGACTGGGATCAATGTAGTCACGACTGGGATAAGTGTATAACAGCTATAACGGATATATTTTTGAATATTCCGACCGGGATCAGTGTGATCACGACCGAGACCAATGTTTTTGCAGGCTAAAAGTCCGAATTTCATGCAAATGAAGTTTGAATTTGTTGGAAATAAAATTATTATTTCTAACAGCTATAATTGGATTGCTCAACTATAAATACAACCTCTGAAGATCATTTAGATGTGAAGAAACTTATTGCTCAAATATACATTCTCTAGCATTCAATTAAAGCTCAAATTTTTTTTTAATTCATTCTTGTATTTGATAAACTCTTATGAGAGTTCGGTGAGTGTTAGAATAGAAATTCTTATTCTTCTATTTTCTGGGTTTAAAGAAAAGGGAAGTGAGGTTCTATTCTAAAGGAATTAGTTTAAGTGTTTAGCCATTAAAATACTTGAAAATTTGGTTTTAGTGTAAACCTTTAAAACATTTGTGAATCAGTTTTTGAGTGAGCCTTGAAAACTCAAGTTGTAAGGTTTGAGTTGAACCTAAAACTCAAGTTGTAAAAATTAATCTAAGGGAATAGATTGTGGTGATTCAAAATCCTAACTTAGGGATAAGTTAGGTGGAGACATAGGATTGTTGAGAATCTGAACTCCTTAAATACTTGTGTTCATCATTCTTCTTTCCCAACATTCTTTCATTTTTGCTCATCAAAGGTAACATCCCTATTGAAAATTACTTTCTTTGTTTCTGGACACCAAAGATGATAGCCTTTCACACTAGAGGTGATCCTCATAAAGATCACCTTTTTTGCTCTTGGATCCAGTTTTGACTCCTTAACATAGTAGTATGCAGTGGAACCAAACACATGTAAGGAATCATAATCTGTAGCAGGTTTTCCAAACCATTTCTCTAATGGCGCTTTACCACCTATAGCAGTTGATGGTAAACGGTTAACAAGGTGACAAGCATATACTATAACCTTAGCCCAAAATTCTTTGCCTAACCCAACATTGGACAACATATGCCAAACCTTCTCCAACAATGTCCAGTTCATACGCTCTGTCAACCCATTTTGTTGTGGTATATTTCTAACAGTGAAGTGTATGACAATACCTTCATCTTTACAGACTTTCAAAAATGGATCATTTTTGAATTCTCCATCATTGTCTGTACGGAGATGTTTGACTTTTCTGCCTGTTTGAGTCTCCACCATCTTTTTCCATTTAAGGAAAATTTCCAGCACCTCATCCTTTGTCTTCATTGTATACACCCAAACTCTCCGGGAAAAATCATAAAAAAAGGTGACATAATAGTATTTTTCTCCTAACGAAGCTGTCTTTGAAGGCCCCCACACATCTGAATGAACATAATCCAAATACCCTCAGTATCATGGATTGCTATTCCAAATTTCACCCTTGTTTTCTTCCCTTTGATACAATGCTCACAAAAAAATAATTTGCAAGTCCGAGCTCCTTTCAATAATCCTTGATCTATTAGTAATTTCAAGGATTTTTCACCAGTATGCCCTAAGTGCATATGCCATAACCTGGTTGCTTCTAACTCCTGATCATCAGTAGAAGCTGTTACTGCTGCTGTCCCAATAATTGTACTACCTAAAAAGTAATACACATTATTTCTTTTTCGAATTCCCTTCATTATCACAACTGCACCAGAGATGATCCTCATAATCCCATCTTTCACCTTTACTTTGAAACCTTTTGACTCTACGGTTCCCACAGAGATGAGATTCCTTATCAAATCTGGCACATAATGAACACCTGTTAAGGTTATGATTGATCCATCCTGATTCCTCAAGCGAATTGAACCAATCCCATATGTGTCAAGAGGGGCATTATTTACTGTGTAGACAACTCCACCTTTTAGTTCTTTAAAATCAAAGAATCATTCTCTATTGGAGGTTATATGGTGGCTATAAGCTGAATTTAGCAACTAAGAACTTGAACAGCTGGTTGATGGCGTAGCAGCAATTGAGAGATCTAAATCTGCATCATCACACTCAGCTACATTTGATTCTAGGACAGCCTTTCCCCTTTCAAGTTTGCCTTTATTCTTTAGCTTGGGACAATCTTTCTTCCAATGCCCTTTTTCTCGACAAAAGGCACATTGATCTTTGCTCAGTCTGGACTTTAACTTTGATCTCCCTCTTCTTCCTTTATTCTGACTCTATGAACGACCTCTAATAATAAGAGCTTCTGCTTCTACACTTGTGTTTTCTTACTTTTCTTCCTTTCTCAATTCGTAACTATACAAGGCAACAATTACTTCACTGAGAGACATATCAACCTTCCCATGAAGTAGAGTAGTTTCAAGATACTCAAACTCATCAGGAAGTGATCCCATTAACATCAGAGCTAGATCTTTTTCTTTAAAAGCCACGTCCATATTCAACAGATCAGTCACTAACTGATTAAAGCTAGTAATGTGATAATTCATAGTAGTACCTGGAACATAGTTGAAGCAGAACAATCTCTTTTTCATATAGAGTTTATTCTGACTACTTTTCTTCAAAAATTTCTCTTCTAGTGCCTTCCACAATTTACTTACAGAAATTTCTTTAGAAAATGCATACTTCTGCTCTCTAGAAAGACACGATCGAATGATACCACATGCCAATCTATTGATCATCTTCCATTCTTTCTCCTCAACATCATCTGGTTTCTTTTCTTCAATGGCAATGTCTAGACCTTGCTGAAAAAAAGCATCTAGAACCTCACTTTGCCACATGCCGAAATGGTCGGTGCCATAAAAAATTTTTACTGCAAATCTAGCATTTTTCACAACAGTTCTTCCCAAAATTAAAGATGAAGAAGTTGTTGACTTCGATGTGCATTCTTTTGTGCTATCTGCTATTTCTGCTACAAATTCTATTTAATAGCTATCAATGCGGAATGCCAATTAGCCTAAGAAATTTTTTTTTGATGTGGAAGATCAGCCTAAGCCACAACGACAGAGCATACTAAAATAAACCAAGAGTTCTGATACCAATTGTTGTGGAATTCAGGTTAATTTCCACCTATAATAAATTCACCTTGAGAACTATTGCACGGGTGACTAGAGTGAAAATGATTGTACTAAAAATCACCCCAAGGTAGATTTCCAAGAAAGAGTGGTGGGTCACAATGCCTCCTTAAAAACCACACTCCTTAGACAGAATATATCAAGACAAGTAATTTTAATAGCATAATAATTAACAACAACTATACTCGACAATAGCTATTAAATAGACATAAAAGAGAACACCAAAATTTAACGAGGTTCGACTAATTATGCCTATGTCCTTGGACACTACCAAAATAATATTTCACTAATTAAGGAAATGTTACAAAAGAGAGAAAGAATACAAATAGTCTAAATATATGAGAAGACTAATTTTATGGGATGATTAATTAAGGAAGAGGAGGTGTCCGTTTATAGTCTTAGGACTCCTCCCACTTCTCCTAAACTTCCAATGTGGAATTCTTAAATTTTGCCAAAAAACAACAACAATATTATTAGCTCATTCAATCGTAAGGACAATTTAGTTTGACAATGAGGAAGTGCCAAAGTGCTTAATTCTGCATGAAAATTTTATAATATTTCCGCATTAGAATTTTATGTCGCAGTTCTGATATTGCTAGTCATTTCGAGCATGCACAGATACTGGAATGAGCTTATTTCTCTTCCAGGTTATCATGATATGCAAGTTTGAATATGGTAGGTGCAATTGTTATACCTTGGACCCCTGTCCATATTGCAACATGGACCAGGATCCATTACACGTGTGAATAAAAATACGCTTCTTTTTTTTTCCGTTATTTCATGGTTCATCACAACAAGGAAATAATTGCAAACGTGGATTGCTATTTCAGCCCTCTCGATGAGCTTATTTCATAACAACATTCTGGTCCATAAGCTGATTACGTGCTTGCATACATTCTTTCAAAATAGCAACAGGTAAAAGAGCAACTACTACCTGTATGAATACAGAAAGGAAGTTCAGAACTATAGATCATATATGGAATACAACACTCCAATGTTTGAACAGTAGCATATAACTTTATATGAGAATGGTTTATGCGTAATGCAAGGGAAAAAAAATAAGGAATTGATTATACTTAAGAATGACACATGAAAAGGAAAAGAAAAGCAATAAAATAAAAGAGAATTGCTATCCATTTGGTAAAACAACAACAAACCCTTTTAATGGGTTAAACTTTGTGTTAAATTTGATTTTAATTAGTTAATTTCTCTTTATACTTGTAGTAATTAATATGTTAATTAATCAAAA
>CATIWM010232675.1:0-44275 GCA_949671775.1 Mallotus repandus
AATCGTTTAATCTAAATCATTTAATATAAATCATTTAATCTAAATCATTTAATATAAATCATTTAATATAAATCATTTAATATAAATTATTTAAAATTAATATAATATCAATTATTTAATGAAATATTTATTTTATAACATATAAAATTTAAAAAAACAATGATCAAATAAAAAATATGATTTTCATTAACATAAATTAAATTTTTAGATGAATAAAAAATTTAAATCACTCTCACAAATACAAATTCAATGAAAGAAATATTCATATTTACCAAGTAAAAATCATAATTTCAAAATCCATTTTAAAAAATCTTACAGACTCAAAACAAATAACATCAAGTCACCAAATAATCAATAAATGAGATTTATACCATTTCAAAGTGATGTTTTCAAAAATTGCTCTGACTTCAGTGATGTAAAAAAGAGGGAACTTCCACCAAAAATTCAACCGAGGGACAGATCAAGCACTAAAGGCTTCCACCATAAGATCTCTTTTTGAGATCAAGTAAAATATTTCGTTGATTCAACCCATGAATCGATTCACTAGCATTTCATGCAAAATATAGAACAACAAACATAAAATACATCAAGATCTAATCAAAATACCAATAAAAATTAATCGATTAACAAGAAAAACTTATAGATCCAATAAGAATATTATCATATCTAGTGGATTCGGTTAAGAAGAAGATTTTGGATGTTGATTTCATCACTGTCAATTTCATGTAATGAACATTGACAGTAAAAAAACAACAACAAAGCAAGAAATGTATTAGTTTTTATATAACAATCACCGAGTCAGAGAGATCGATGGAAACATATAATAGAGAGTACGAATCTTTGAGTGTAAGAGACTCTAGCCATAACCATAAAAGATGAGAAATGGAGAATGAATATACAACAAAACGCAGATAGACAACGAAGACGTGGGGATGACAGCAAGGGAAGCGGCAAAGCTAGATCGGAGATGACACGAGAATGGCGAAGAGATGAGTATTTTTTATTTTAGGGTTAGGGTTAGATGAGAAAAGAGAGGTCTCTAGAAGGGTCGAGAGATAGAGAGGCAGAGAAAATGAGAGATGTGAGGTGAATAAGATGTATTTATAGGTAGATAATTAGGGTTAGGGTTAAGTATAAAAACTACATTGTATTATACTTATATGAATAGTTCTTCAATTTTTTGGTCGATTCAGGAAACACAAACTCTAAACTGTACTGACAACCGAAGATCGATTTCCAGGTAACCTTTAAACTAAACTGTCCTTATCAATATCTCGGTTCTAAAATCGGCCTTGCATTTTAGTTCGGTTTGACTCGATTTTTTCAGTTTAGCCAATTTTTGCTATTCCCTAGTTATCATGAGTAATTTAAGTGATAAAAATATAGACAAAATAGAGTTTGAACACCTTACTCTATCTATCTCTGACGTAATTGTCTCTGACGTGAGAAATTAACAATTTATATGAATGTGTTAGTTGTTAAAAAAATTAATATGCCACATAACAAATTTGGTTATTGGACCAAAATTTGCTGGTTGTGTATTTAGTCATTAAACAAATAGGAAAACAAACCACTTTGGGTCGGGAGGAGTCATCGCTACCAACCGCACTCACTGTCACACCAACCAAGAAAACAATACGATCCAAAAATCGGAGCAAGCATTTGCGAGCAGAGAGCACAACATTAGCAGAGACCAAAAACAAACACGCATAATACGTAATAAGCAGAGCAAAACCTGCAACAGCAATGGCAATGGCGACTGCTCTGCGCAAGCTTTCTTCTTCTCTCAACAAGCCAATCAAACCTTTCTTCAATGCCAGCGGTTCCCTCTACTACATGGTTCGTTTCTTTTTTTCTTTTTTAAAATGTAACTTTTGATCGTTTTCGATACATAGCTGACACTCTTTTCATGTGACAGTCTTCTTTGCCTAATCCTGCAGTTTCTGATAAAGAGAAAGCTACTGCTGCTGTAATCCATTTTTCTTTTGATCTCTTTCAGATCTCTATGTTTCTGTTTTTAATATATTAATTTTTTTCTTACTGTGATTTCTGTTTTTTGGATTGGAATAAATGATTGATTGCAGTGGATAAAGCAATTGAATGCTCCTCTAGAGGAAATAGATCCTGAAATTGCTGACATCATTGAGCTTGAGAAAGCTAGGCAATGGAAGGTATTCATTATTTATTTCGTATTCGATTCATATAAATGTTTGTATTAGCTCTTTTGGTATATATTGCTCTTAATTGCATTTTGTTAGGTAATTGATAATTAGAGGCTGTTTAGTAATTTTTTTTTTTTGGTTTGCTTTTTAGGGACTTGAACTTATTCCTTCTGAGAATTTCACATCTGTCTCAGTTATGCAAGCTGTTGGCTCTGTTATGACTAATAAATACAGTGAAGGGTATCCTGGTGCCAGATACTATGGAGGAAATGAGTACGTCAATATATTTAACTATGCATTTGATGATCTCAATTGATGGTTTGATTGTGAAAGCTTATGAGATATCTGGCATATTGTGCAGCTTTTTATTTTTCTGCATCTATTCTTTGTTTTATATGTTCCAGTTTTATAGGGTAAACTGTGTGATGTGTTATTGTAATTGTTTTAGGTACATTGATATGGCTGAGACGTTATGTCAGAAGCGTGCTTTAGAAGCTTTTCAGTTGGATCCTGAAAAGTGGGGAGGTAAATAATTTATCTAGTTAATACATAAAACTTGACATTTTTAGTTGCCTTTTTGTATGTTGCTTTCATGCCTTTTCTCTGTTTTGTATTTTGCTTAATCTGTTGCCAACGTCAAAACATTGGCTTATAATTATATATTTTTTATTGATGTTCTTGATTATGTTGGTAAAACATGTATCTTACTTCTATGGCATTTGATATTGATGTTGGTTCTATTTCTGTAGTTTGTTTGTTGCAAGGCAAATCTAGAAAAGATACTCAGGGGATCTGGGATGTTAAGAAACTGTCAAATATTGTTTTGATAGTTTTCATGGTTTATAATCTAAGTTTAGTTGGTGGTCACTGAAAGATTTATATATTTTTTGCTCCGCTTGGAAGTTATGTTCTGTTCTATATCTTGTTTAATTATGTACTTACATAACATATGTGCCAAAGTTTAAGTTGTATTAAAATACTTGTGCCACTAGACCACAATTTTGTTCTTTTTTTTTTCATGATAGCACATATCTTGTTTGTTGCAGTCAATGTGCAACCGCTATCTGGATCACCTGCTAATTTTCAAGTTTACACTGCATTGCTGAAACCTCATGAGCGAATCATGGCGCTGGATCTTCCTCATGGTGGACATCTTTCACACGGTTATCAGGTGATTTTCTTAATACGATACATGCACGCATTCATGCTCGTACTATACTGAACTCTATTTTTTCTTCTCTTTCCTGTCAACTGGCCATCACAGTTGTTTTCTACTGTCTAGCCATCACATTTTTCGTGTTTTTTCTTTTCCTTGTATGTTTTCCTGAAATTTCAAGGAGAATTCATTTGTGTTTTGCAGTATTTCTAATATGATTCCATTCTTTTATTTTAAAATATACTTCTAAGCATATTTTCCCTCCAACAATCAAGTTTTCTTTTCCTCTTTCCTTTGGATGAATTTTCTATGCGGATAAGTCCAAAGCTATGTAAATATCTGAAATTTAATTTGTTGTAGTGGTTCAGGCTGCTAGTCAAACATATGCATAAACTGATAGTGGTAGTTATAGAATATGGCAATCATCTGGTTTGTTCTCATAAAGTATGATTCAGATGATTATTTCCTGTTTTGTCTCCATTTTGCAGACTGACACAAAGAAAATATCTGCTGTTTCCATTTTTTTTGAGACAATGCCTTACAGATTGAATGAGAGTACTGGTTACATTGACTATGATCAGGTATTTTACCACTTTTACCTTTTTGCAAAATTCCATTTCAATAGTTAGAATCTCAAACTCTCCAGGATGCTACTGGTGTTAGTTAGGGTTGATGATGTGCCCGAATACTTTTAAAATTTGTGGTAGTTTTGCTGAAGAGCTTGCTGCTTTCTTTTAATTTTTCTGTCTTTTAAAAGTACCCAATTCTATCTAAATATGGTTAACTTTGTGAATTTGTTTAACCATTGCAGTTGGAGAAAAATGCCACACTATTTAGACCAAAACTTATAGTTGCTGGTGCAAGTGCTTATGCACGCCTGTATGACTATGCACGCATCCGCAAGGTGAACGCCTGGGTTCCGATACTACCACAGTACTTTCGATCTTGCATCCTTCAGGATTAATTCTTAAAGTCCTTCAGGCTTAGAGATCACAAAATTTGAATTCTGTTGGATTTAACAGGTTTGTGACAAGCAAAAAGCTGTTATGTTGGCTGATATGGCACACATTAGTGGGCTGGTTGCTGCAGGTGTTGTCCCGTCTCCTTTCGAATATGCGGATATTGTGACAACCACAACACACAAATCACTTCGTGGTCCACGTGGAGCTATGATCTTCTTCAGGAAGGGAGTAAAAGAGATTAACAAACAAGGGCAAGAAGTGAGTCCATCTCAATTTTGAAAGAAAAAGGACATGTAAAAGAGGAAACATTCCTTTATTAACTTAGATGCATTGATTGTTCTATGACCACTCATCTTTATAAGTTTTTCTTTTCTGCTATCATGCTCTATCATCCCTGGTGCTGAATACTGAAGCACTGAGGTAAACCTTGATGAAGTTAGTTAATCAGTTCCCTCATAATCCAACAGGTGAAGTATGATTTTGAAGACAAAATTAATCAGGCGGTTTTTCCTGGACTTCAAGGTGGTCCACATAATCACACGATATCTGGTTTAGCAGTTGCTCTAAAACAGGTCAGCTTCCCCTACAGGACCTAGTAGATTGCTATTCTAATAGCTGCAATGAAGAAGTATTTTGGTGTTTAATGTTGGATTTGGTTATTATTAGTCATTTTGCTAAGGCCATAATTTGGATAATGGAACCTTTGTTTCTTTCCTTCTTTCTTCTTCTTTTTTATTTTTATTTTTATTTTTTTAAGGTTATGACTCCTGAATATAAGGCCTACCAAGAGCAAGTTCTCAGTAACTGTTCAAAATTTGCACAGGTATGCTGAATGGTGCCTTCCTGACAGTGTTTATGTTCATGCATGCTGGAGATACATTTTCATTATTCAAGCAATGGATGCTTTATCTTATCTTACTGAGTGATATACATTTTCATTATTCAAGCAATGAATGCTTTATCTTATCTTACTGAGTGATTTAACTGTGGTAGTTATGCTATTCAGTTCATTTTTTATGCAGAGCTTAATAGAGAAGGGCTATGAATTGGTTTCTGGTGGAACAGACAATCATTTAGTCTTGGTCAATTTGAGAAACAAGGTAAATGGAAATATATATATTTTTTCTCTGGTTTAACCTATTTAACTTACAGGGCTTTTTTCCCCCAAAAAAAGGGACAAAAAAGGAATAATGGGCTGATATTTTGAACTAGAGCTATACTAAGATGTTAATGGTCAATGTCATCACCAACAACAAGATTCTACTTTTTGTTTGGAGAATTTCACTAAGGCACTGGACTACTGGGAGCATCAAGATGAATTTGATACAGAAAGAGTCTTAAAGCAACGATGGATTTCATTAATGGAACTGCATTTATTTATGGCTAAAAGTTGCTATGATGTATAGCATGCAACAGGGATAGTTAATTTCTTTCCCAATTTTGTTTGACAGGGGATTGATGGGTCAAGAGTTGAAAAGGTTTTGGAATCAGTTCATATTGCGGCTAACAAAAACACTGTTCCGGGTGATGTATCTGCCATGGTTCCTGGTGGGATTCGCATGGGTAAGGCCTACATTATTTGCTTATGTTTCAGAGTGATTGATAGTCGGGTGTCTCTATTTTCTCACAAATAGTTTTGTGGTGTTTCAGGAACCCCAGCTCTCACATCTAGGGGTTTTGTTGAGGAAGATTTTACTAAAGTAGCCGAGTTCTTTGATGCAGCTGTGAAGTTGGCATTGAAGATCAAGGCAGATGCCAAAGGTTTTTTTTTTTTTAATTATTGTTTTTTTTAAATTCTGGTTTGTGGTTCACAACATATAGTCCAACAGGCATATACTGACAACTACAAACCTTCCGTTATTGTATACTCAGGAACAAAGTTGAAGGATTTTGTAGCAACCATGAAATCTTCAGACATTCAATCTGAGATTGCACAGTTATGCCACGATGTTGAGGAATATGCAAAGCAATTCCCAACAATTGGTTTTGAGAAAGAAACAATGAAATATAAGGACTAAGAAGCTGACAGAGAAAGGTATCTCCTTCCCTGTAACCTTTTATACCACATGCACTGGTTATCATTGAAAACATTGTCTTTGCCAATGGGTTTTTGGACTCTATCACAAGGTCTATTATGGAGGAACTTACATCTTCATATGCATGAGTTGGCATATGCGCTCATATATTGGTAGATCTCATGACATCTTGAAACATAATGATGTTCTAAGTTTTTTTCTTTTAACATGTTTCACGACATCATCAAACGCTGAACGTTCAACATATGCATAGAAACACCATGAGACCTGCCTTAAGTCATTGTTTCTTTGAATTCTTTGTGCAGATAAATTTGTTGGAGAATCTACCACGAATTGCTTTTAACACCAAAAAGGGTGGAGCTCCAGTGGTCGAGGCTTGTCAATATGAGGAGCATGACCAATTAGAGGGGCGCAAAAGATTTAATGAAGAAATATGAGATGAATGAGCTTATTAAGTTCACAAGCTGTGTATTGCATGTAAAACCATTTATAAATACCCAATATTACAATAATTGTTTGAAATTTTTATTGTGTTTCTTGTTCCTTGAATGGAGGTATCACCGATATAGCCAGACATGCCCTTCATTTTTTAATCGAGCCAAAGTGATCACCTGTAGCTACTAGCCAGTCTCGCCTTTCTGGCTTTCTACTTATAGAGTGCATAATTTTGACTGGTCAGATATGTGTATATCTTCGGTATTGGGTACATGACTCCCCTAAATTGGCGGTCTTGTTCCAAGTTCGCCGAGCCTGTTCTTTTAATTGTGTTCTAAATTTAATCACTTGTCAAGTACCTGCTGTTGAATGGTTATGGAATTTGATAAGTCCCAACCAAAATTGTTCAAATTATATTTTGCTCATGTTATATATTTTAACTTTCAAATCGGGTGTTAAATGGTATAATTATTAACCTCGTAATACCTATTTTGTTAAATGGTATAATTATTAACCTCGTAATACCTATTTTTTTAACTTCCAAACAGGAAGTTAAATGGTATAATATGAAGATTTCAATAAATTTAGGTTCTTTTTTTTAACAATCAGAGGACGGCCAAAAAAAAGAAAAACTACACAGGGCGCAGTCTTGGAGTTGTCACTCAAATAATATCGCTAAACATCAGGTCTTGAATACCAGGTGGAGGATTATCTAGAGTGAAACATCCCATTGGATTCTGGGCACCAATGTTGGCTAAAAAGTCTGCTCATCTGTTAGCCTCCCTCAAAGTATGGTTAACCTGCACACTCCATTCACGCTGAAGCAAAAGCAACCTCCTGATTTCATTGAAGAGGGATATGTTCTGTAATGGGCAGGAGTTGCGGCCACAAATGACATCCACCACGCATCTGTTATCCACATCCAAAACAAGCTGCCTGATACCCATATCCCATCCGAGACGTAAACCATGGATAACACCCCAACACTCAGCTGCCATGACAATACAGCTCCCAAGATTAGCAACAAAGCCTCCAAGCCATCTTCCTGTATGAGTTCGGATCAAAGCTCCAGCTGCTGCCATTCTCGTAGAAGTTTTAAGACATCCATCTGTGTTGAGCTTGGCCCATGGGTAATCTGGAGGCTTCCATCGCACAAGTCTCTCGATACGTGCCATTTTGGTTACAGTTAACCGATTCCCAGCTTCAACAAAACTCTTCACTTTGGAGATAACCCCAAGCACCGGGTCACAGGCTGAATATACTCTTCATCAAACAACATTTTGTTTCTATGATTCCAAAGAAACCAACCCGTTGTGCCAAGATAATTGGCCAGTCAAACTCAGTTTCAATACCCATCTTATTCGACAAATTCAGCTTCATCCAATTGTCCTGCGGCATTGAGAAAAACGGAATTAAATGTTGAGATGGAACCATCTTCATCCAAACCATGTCAGCATAAGGGCAGTCACGTAAAGCATGAATAAGAGTTTCGTCTCCAAGATGGCATCTCTCACACTGCTTCACTGTTGTCATATGTCTCCTTTCCCTTTCCACGTTAGTAAGCACCGCCGATTATGCACATCAAGCCATATAAAAAAAAACGAATGCATTCAAGACCCTTCCAATTCCAAATTGTCTGCCATTTATGATTCACATGGAATTCATGCGAATCTGATATAGCTTCATAAGCTGACTTCACCGTGAATCTACCACTCGAAGAGTAAATCCAATAAGGGGTGTCGTGTCACTGCCATCTGTTTGGAGTGGAAGATTTTTTTTTTTAAATTTTCATTAAAACTCACAAGAAAAATTAAATTAATTACTTTTTTTTATTACATTTCATTTTTTTTTTTTGGAATTGAAAATTATGAAAATAGCAAAAATTTTTGGGGGTGAAAAGAAAATTACAGGGAATGATTGCTTTTATTTACAGTTTGAGAAGTTGCGATATTTAAAAAATGGGGTTTTGAAAAAAAAAATATCAATTGTATTTGATGAGTTTAGTGCCTCTTCCCTCCACAATTCTATTTTTATCCACATACGCATCCCAAGCAAGCAACCACCCAAACTTACTCTTTCCCTTGAATGGCTTCTTTGACTTCAGCTGCTCTCAGTGGCACTCTCAAGCTTGAACCTGAACTTAATAAACATTCATCTTCTTCTCTTCCTACCGGAAAGGTATTCTCAACCTTTCTCTTTTGTATTTATTATGCACCATATGTTCTCTCTTTGTTGTGGGATTTATTTGTTTTAGGAGACTTTTTTTTTTCTAAGAATTCTTGGGGATATGATGACTGCTTCTGTATTAGATGATAGCATGATAAGTAAAATGGACCTTTGAAGTTATTATTGCTGGTGTTCTTTGAAGATTTTTTTTTTGGTTTCTTTTAAGTTCTCATAAATGGGTGTTGAAATCCAAGAAAAGCTTTAATCTTTTTGAATTTTAGTTCTTGTTTTCAAATTCTTGCTAATACTAACTAAGCTACGTGTGGCAACGTCAGAGCCCGAGTATTTCATATCAGAGAAGTTCCATAAGCACCCAATTGGATGCAAGTTTAGAACCAATTAAGCCTTTGGAGTTCCAAGAAGCTCTTTATTCATTAAAAGAGGAACCATGGACTGTGCCCTCTTATTATATTCCCTTGTTAGAAGAATGCAAAATCAAGAATTCTGTCTCAGAAACCCGAATTCTTCACTCTCACATCATAAAGACAGGAACCCATAAAGATGTTGCTGTGATGACATTTCTTGTCACTGTTTATGGAAAATGTGGAGCCATGGGAAATGCTAGACAAGTCTTTGACGATATGCCTAGAAGAAATGTTGCTACTTGGACTGCCCTTATGTCGGGTTATGTTCAAAATTCACAGCCAAATGTTGCTATTGATGTTTTTCAAGATATGTTGGAGTCTGGGACCCTACCTTCAAATTTCACTTTTGGAATTACTTTAAATGCTTGCTCTTCAATTAACTCTATTGAATTGGGGAAACAATTGCATGCTTTCATTATTAAGTACAAGATGGACTATGATTCAAGTATTGGAAATGCTCTTTGTACCTTATACTCAAAATTTCGCAGCGTGGAGTCTTCTATCAATGTCTTTCGATGCATTGGAGAAAAGAATGTGATTTCATGGACTGCAGTAATTTCAGCTTGTGCTGAAAATGGTGATGCAGCAATGGGTTTGAGATTCTTCAACGAGATGCTGCTTGAGGATATTAGGCCTAATGAGTTCACATTAACTACTGTTTTGAGATTGTGCTGTGTTTTGCTGTCTTTGGTTGTGGGGAGACAGGTTCACTCGATGAGCATTAAACTTGGCTATCAATCAAACCTGCGTATAACAAATTCAGTCATGTATTTGTACCTCAAATATGGATGCATGAATGATGCGCAGTCTTTGTTTAATAAGATGGAAACTACTAACTTAGTTACATGGAATGCAATGATTTCAGGCCATGCACAGGCAATGGATCTTGCAGAGGATGATTTTTCTGCACAACAAAGTGGAATTGAGGCGCTAAACATTTTTTTGAAATTGACTCGCACAGGCATGAAGCCTGATTTATTCACCTTGTCAAGTCTCTTGACTGTTTGCTGCCGGTTGTCGGCCTTAGAACAAGGGGAACAACTTCATGCGCAGACCATTAAATCTGGGTTTTTGTCAGATGTAGTTGTGGGAACTTCACTTGTTAACATGTACAGCAAATGTGGAAGCATTCAAAAAGCCAGTAAAGCTTTTGTGGAGATGCCCACGAGAACTTTGATATCATGGACTACTATGATTACAAGTTTTGCACAACATGGTAATTCCCAGCAAGCACTGCAACTTTTTGAGGACATGAAGCTAGCAGGAGTTAGACCAAACCAGATTACTTTTGTGGGCGTTCTGGCCGCTTGTGGCCATGCTGGAATGGTCGATGAAGCGCTCGAATACTTTGAGATGATGCAGAAGGAATACAGAATTAAGCCTGTGATGGACCATTATGGCTGCCTGATTTCTATGTTTGTGAAATTGAATAGACTAGATGAAGCTTTTGATATGATCAAGAAAATGGAATATGAGCCCAGCGAGTTTATATGGTCACTCTTGATTGCGGGTTGCAGAAATCAGGAGAATCTAGAACTAGGATCTTATGCTGCTGAACAATTACTCAAACTGAAGCCGAAAGATACCGAAGCATATGTCATGCTGTTGAATATGTACATCTCTGCAGAGAGATGGCAAGATGTTTCCAGGGTGAGAAAATTGATGAAAGAGGAAAAACTTGGAAAATTGAATGACTGGAGCTGGATTACCAGGAAGGACAAAATTCATACATTTAAACCCAATGGCCGTTCGCATCCTCAGAATGCAGATATGTACAAATTGTTGGAGGAATTGCATGATAAAGCAAAAAGTTTCGGATACCAGACAGCGCAGCATATGGAAATACTTGATGATGATGACGACGAGGAGAGGGCGGATGAAGATAAGAAGACATTTTCTTCTGCTGTTCACCACAGTGAGAAGTTGGCTATTGCATTTGGGTTGTTGAATACGGAAAAGAATGCACCATTAAGGGTTATGAAGAGTGTTAAAATGTGCACAAACTGTCACGATTTTGTAAAGGCCATCTCATTACTGTGCGACAGGGAAATCATCATTCGAGATAGCAGGCGGCTTCATAAGTTCGCTAATGGGCAGTGTTCATGTGCAGATTTTGGTGATTTTCTCTGATGTCATAGTGTCGTTGGAGTTGGATTTATCATGATTATCATGTCCTTCACATACTTTACAACTTGCAAAAAATTCATTTATTCTGTACCGAAACATATCAAAAAAAGGTAATAATATGAATCTAGCTTTTATTAAAGGCTCAGCATTGAATACACGGTGTTGTTTTTGTTTGAATAATTAAGATTACACAGGATTTTAGAGTTAAAAAGCAACACAAAGTCCAAAAATTGCAACGCTCCATCCTTGGATCAACACTACATTACAGTATTAGATTCTCATTGAAATCTAGTATTCGCATGCCTTAAGCTACAAAATAGCAAATTATAAATGCTATGAGATTAAACTCGAGATGAATAAAGATTTACAGGCATCATGCATACAAATATTAAACAAATATTTTTCTGGCATTTTCTTTTACTCTTTTTACACCATCCCCTTCAGAGATAGGAGGGAAGAGTCTGGAGATGTTATGTAAAATATTGAAGGTAGACCTTTGTAAGCAGTAACTGCAACCTTTAAGTGGCGAAAACTGAGCATAGTTCTTAAATACATGTACCGACATGAAGTAGAATCATGATGTTAGATGAAACAAATTCATCGTTTTTTGCTCTTTGACTTGGTGATCCTAGATTTGCTTGATTCGTTAGGTGGTTTCCATATGATATCATCAAGATTGCTACAGAACTTCTTGTAAAACTGCAAGAGAGAAAAAGTTCACCCTTTTATAGTTAGAACCTGAGCATGCAGGTTCACAAATGATGTACACATACAAGCCAATGAAGACAAATCTTTTAAGCAACTAACATTGAGGTATTCAGAAGCATCTCCAGCTGCTTTCTGAATGTCTACCATTAGAAATGAGGGAGCAACTTCAAACACCTTCAACCAAAAAAAAAAAAAAAGAAAAAGAACTTAAACATAGAATAGCAGATTATAGAGTAGCAAAAAAAATGCAGTTCAGAATCGGAGCTGAAAGCATACTTCCAAGAGTACTGAGAAATAAGAAGTCTTATTCGGTGAAAGGCCTTCGACTCTCATCTGCAAAATGAACACACGCTGCTTAGATTGAACATAAAATACAAGACTAGTTTGCTTCAGTCAAAATTGGCACCGCATATGCTAGTCATAAGAACATAATAACAGAACAGAAAATCCAATAATGAAGTTACAAATATGAAAATCAATCAAATGTTTGAGAAACAAATAAACAATGCATAAGCACTGAAAGGCAGCAATACAACAGTATGCTATAAGTTGTCTACCTTATAATTACGAATATGTGTCTTAAACCCCATTGATTGAGCAACAACTTCCATGCTTGACAACACAACATTGGGTGGCTTCCGTGAGACAAATCGTGTTTGATACTTCACAGAGTCCTGTTAGAAAAAGTAAAAATTAAGCCATCTAAGCTACTATATGAAAACATGTATTTTTTGAAATGCAAACCAATGAAGAGAATAAATGAGCAAAATGGATGACCATTACTTTCCCACGGTCAAATAGCGTTGCGAGGTTCAGCCCTTGAGATAGAATTATCATGTCAAATGCATTAAGAATCAAAGGACCTGTATCCTCATTTCCGTGCTGTTCATCAGCCTTTTGTTCCTACGTTAAACCATCTTATCAATAATGCTACTAGGAAAACATAATATTTTCAGTACATGCATCTACTAGGGATATAATCTATTTCAACTAAAAATGAAATAGATTATATCAAAACAAAACTGGTTGGCTGCCTATCCTGCCAATTTTTGAGAGCAGGACATTACCAAGAGCCAGGGTTCAGCACTGTTAGCAGTAAATCAATTTTTTTTTAACAAATAATTAACTAATCAAACACCTAGATCAGCAATACAAGTCAAAAACATGACAAATATTGTTTGGTTTTTGAAAATCAGATGTTATGGAAAAACATGTGGCACTCAACCAACCAACCTCTGGATCATCAAAAGCTGCATCTACATCATCCAGGTTCACTTCTTCATACTCAACAAGTCTTGCAGGTACATAACCTTTCTTAAACCACTCATCATTCCTTATCTGCTCAATGGTTATACGCTGCACAGAGAAAGAGTACTTCTCAAAAACAATCAAAAGCAAATTATCTGGTTTAAAAGCCATTAATTTCACTCCAACACTCTTGACAGGATTACAGGCAGCAGCAGAAGATGTGAAATGACATATAGAAGGATTAGATGATTTAGCAGTTTAACACATTGAGAGCACTAGAATATAACTTTGAACATAGGACCATATAAATATGACATAAGATCTTGGCAAACATCCCAACTATGCAACTATGAAAAAGATTGTGTTCATCCAATTTGTCAACTACATGCTTAGAAACTGTATTCAAATTTCAATGATAGAAACAATCAATTGAGCATGCTGCAAATAAGATCAATGGTTTGTTGAGCAGTCAGCACTTACAGTTGCAGTATTTGGATCCAAAATTCTATGAATCAAAGATTTTGCTCCCACAGGAAAAAATGAAGGGCATGAAAACTCTGCCCTCTCGATCTGCAAAACAAATTATAAAAATATATCAACATGAACTCCTCTTGCACGGATAGATACTGATGCTCAAAGAAGCAGCTTCCTTGAACTAAAAGGTAAAAAGAATGTCCTTAGAGGGGACTGCTATATCATTGCTTCCACAATAGAACTTTCTCATAGAGACAGCCTCCAAAAAGAAAGGAAGGAAAGGGAGGGAGAGGAAAATAAAAACCCTATGTAATTCAACCAGAAAAAATAATCCCCACAGCTGAAGAACACGTATGGGACCAAATATAGTAGACTTTTGTTCTTGTAAGTAACAATGATTAACCAAATTTATTAAACTAAAACATAGAAAGCACTGCTTTTGTTTCTAAGACCTGTCCAGGGACCTATCATGGTAGTAATTTCAATTTTTTGCCTATTTTTAGACTTGGCTCCAGCATCTGAATACTCAGCAACTAATACACAAAAAGCCACTTATTGAACACTACCATTTAAGTACATGTGCTGCAAGTTCATGCCTTACTGTATAACGTGGTGAGATCAAGTTCATCAAATGGAAGATATCCTGCCATCAGAACATAAAGGATGACCCCACAGGACCAGACATCAGCTATAGCACCATCATAACCCTTGTGACTTAGTACCTGGAGCACGCAGCAGAAAATTATAAAGCTTTTCTTAAAAAGAGGCTTGCGCTCGACATACAGACCAAAGAACCCTTGCATTTACCTCCGGTGCCACATAGTTTGGAGTTCCACATGTTGTTCGCAGCAGGCTAACTCCCTATGCAAAAGCATCATCAAGCAAAAAAACCCAAGCATTGTTATTTCCACAAGTACATTGATGTCCAACAACGATACAGGAAGAGTTCTTATAAAGCCTCTTACTTCTTCAGGTGATGCACTAAGCCCAAAATCTGAAATCTTTAAATTTCCTTGTGAATCAAGTAAAAGATTTTCAGGCTGTACATGAAATGAAAAGGTCATTAAGATTTTAATGTAACAGAAACTACAGTATTTCTTGTAGATGTTAAAAAAAACACCTTTAAATCTCTGTGGTACACTCCTTTACTGTGGCAGTAATCCACTCCATCAATAAGCTGTTGAAAGTATCTCCTAGCTTCAGCCTCACTAAGACGTCCATGGTGCACCTGCATTAACAAGGCAACCATAAAACCTTTACTTTGCGAATTGGAGAAAATTATCTGGCAATAAATAATGGATCAGAAATTAAACTACTCACTATTTTATCAAACAATTCACCACCTGTAATGAACTCCAAGATTATATAAATCTTAGAGCGACTTGCTAAAACCTAAACAAAAACAATGGAGAAAGGTCGAGCATTCAAATAGTGTACTACAAAAATTTAACATCCCCACAAAAAAAATTGAAAAATTAAATCTCATGCCTCGTGCAATCGAACTACATGAGGATGTCTAACAAGCTTCATTATTGATATCTCTCTCTTGATCTGCAACAAAATATAGATGCTGTAAGGCCCACATGCTAAGCTGCATAATAGAATTTTAAGACACAGCAACTCCAATTATATGCTAATTTGAGAAAAATGACAGACCAAAGTAGAAAAACAAAAATAATAATAATAATAATAACAACAATAAAAATTCAAGCTTTCCCTAAATTGGTGAACTCAAAAGCATCAAATGATGAAATTGAGATCACATTATAAAGCTATCAGTGATTTACCATATTAGTAAAAAAGCAGTGCTAGAAGCCCGATCAAGACTCAATCAAAACTTAAAAACTACAATTTGACAGCTTTCAAAACCAAAATAAAAAAACTACATAACATAGAGCTTTATCAGTGATTATTAACAAGTAAAAAAAACTAATTGAGCTAAAATTTGCAGAAAAAGCAAAAATTTTTAATTTATCTCTCGAATTAAAAGAAGAAGAAGAAGAAGAAGAAGACCTGATCAATCATCTTGTGTTTGATGATGGTGCTACGATCGAGAACTTTCATGGCGACACTCTCACCGGTCTCTGTATTTTGAGCGAATTTTACTTTGGCGAAGGTTCCTTCGCCGATTGTCCTTCCAACTTCATACTTTCCTACTTTTCTCACCACCATCTTTCTCTTCTTCTTCTTCTTCTTCTCTTTCTGTTCTGAAACAACAACCAAAGCACAAAGCTTTCCTTTTGTTTTTTTCAAGAAACGGTTGGAAAGAATGAAGTACAGCTTGAAAGCAAATTGTAAAAGAAGGAAGGGGGGGTTTTGACAGTGAAATGTTTGTTTGGTAGGTCAGAAAATGCAGGAATTTTTATTTATTTATTTTCTTTCATTTCTTTACTTTTGTGAAAGTGAAGATTAGTTTTAGTATAGTAGATAGTGGCTGGCTATGGCCTGGATCTTTGAAGGAAAAAAAATGTAAAGCAAGCAAGAGGAGACAATGGCGGTGAGAATTTGATGCTTGTCTTAAACATATAATAAATTAAAAAGAAAATTATTCTTCTGCTTTCTGTTGAAAAATATAAATAATTTCTTTTCTAAAGATTCCACCTTTTTATTAAATTAAAAATATCTCAATGTTTTTATATATATAAGATTAATCACATTTTATATATGATGATGAAAAAAAAAATCTCTCCGCAAAGTATTTTTCAAATTTCAGTGAAATTTTATATTGTTTAATTTATTTGTTTTTATTTTTAAACTTGTGTATATTTTTAAGGCAAAATATATTATATCCTGCTAGTAGATCAAGTTACATGAATATTTTATTGTGCAGATATAAATTAATTTTTTTTGGTAGTGCTAAGAATTGATCGCTTTATCTAGTGGTTAAAAAATGACTTAAATTGGAATTGGGATAATAATAAATTCAATTTTATTAATTATACAGTCCCATAACTTTTTATTTTTAATAATTGAGGTTAGTAAATAATTAAAAATTTATCCGTTAATCCTAATTTGTTATCTCTAATAGAAAGAGTATATGTGGTTGGAAGTATGTCCACGTGGATGATGATATCATTCAAAATGTTGCCACGTTGGATTGCCCTCACATAAATGACATGTAAGATTTTCACTAACAATTAAAACTTCACATTCTATCATTGTACAATTATTTTGACAAAATTTACAATCCTATTTCTTTTAATGCAATCCCACTATTTGTTTTGCAATAAAATGGATGCTTTCAGTGCATGCATATGACAATATAGCTAGCCAACTTCACTTTAGGTTGCCATGCTAATGTGAGTAAGTAGAAGTTTTATATATCATAGACTTGAGAATTTTTTTGTATCTCAAACTTCAAAACTACAAATGAGGGCAACTTGTTAAATGATAGGCTCTGTCTAGTTTATGCTTCTGGTTGCTGACACTTGCAATTCTATAGGAATTTGGCTTAGTGATTGAGCTTGAACTTGTAAGTACTGCAATCGCGAAAAGGAAAGGAGGCATCAGAGAGAATCCCTTGAGCTCTTTGTTTCTGTACCCTGGATAATCATCTCTATAAAAGGGAACAATGTCATGCAAAACCAGGCCTATCTTCTCTACTTTCTTAACTAAACCCCATTTGTCGTAAGATTCGCCTTCTTTGTGCGTTACATGAATCTCACAATCATCCTCCTTCAACAGCACTTTGGCATTCAATAAAAAACTCTTTACCAATTTCTTATTCAATTAGATCTGGCAGTAGCTACCCTCATGATAATGAAAACCAACATGAGGAAAATTATACATAATCCAATCAAAACTTTGAGTTCTCAAGAAAAAGTGTCGGCTCATTTGTTTTGCATTCATACCATACAGTACCAAGCAACCCCTTTCTTTTAGTTCCCTCTCATTTGCTACTCCATTATTGTTCTTCTTCTTTATGTTCTCTGCCTCAAGAGACAAAATCACCACATCAATTTCCACTTCTTTTAACAAAAGAAGAAGAACCCACGAGAAGAACCCACGAACAACCACTAACAAAGAAGATAGAAAACAGTGCAAATATAAATTTCAAACTTTGATTAAAAAAAATCAAAGAACACCTATGTCAGAAAAAAAAAAAAGAAAAGAAACCTTCAATGTCAATAGTCGTGGCAACCATGTTATGGGCAGAACCAAAAGCTCTGGCCAAGCAAACAGAGGAAGAGAAGTCACCATCTCCATTTCTTTGGCTTTTCTTCTTCTTTTTCATCATCATCAGTGATTTTTTATTATAATTTTTCAGATTCTTCTGTTGCCTTTTCCATTTGGGTTTTGATAAGTATTATTAAACGATCAATCTCTCAGTAGCTTTACTTTAGCAATTGGCGCACAGAGATTTTTCCTTCAAATCTTAGAAATCCTAACACAATTTGAAAGTGGAAGTCCAACGTGGCATAAAGGGATTGTTGGTGCTCATGTGGCAATCTTGCATAGAAGAGAACGACTGACATCAATGCCCACATGTGAAAGATTCGTGCCACGTATACGGGTTCCGTTAGAGACAATAGGTTAGGACTAATGAGTAATTTTTTAATTATTTATTGAACTCAATTGTTAAAAATAAAAGTTATAGGACTAACTTGGAAAAGCCATATAATTAATAGGACTGAATTTGTTATTATCTCATTGGAATTTGAAGGATGGACTGTGGCATTTTAGGTTTGGTAAGACAAGAAGATATGTAAAAAAAGTGTGAGAATGTGAGATGGGTTTTGTTGACAAATGGACACACACCTTTAGTTTTAGGCCTAGTGGTTGGTGGTTTATCTTGCTTATTTTCAGAAAATAATCTTCCATGATTTTATGGCATGTCACTTTGCAGACATTTGTCCTATTTTCTGCCTCTATTGCAATACTAATTTATTTATATTTTATTTTGAGTTTTATATTATTTGTTAATCATAAAGTTGATAACATTATTTATGTTATAGATTTATAAGAGTACATGTGTTTTATTTATCTATGTAAACATGGTTCTAGCTTGCCAAAGTCACAAGAGAGATAATAAAGGAAATCGATAAGTGAAAAAAGAAAATACTTTGGGATTAGACATATTTTTATTTAAAAGTGGGTGTGTTTTTTTTTTTTATATATATTTAGAGGTATATAATTTTATTTTTTTCATGCTTTAATATTCTATCAATTTATTTTATAATAAAATTTTAATATAGTATTTTTTCAAAATAAAAATATTTTACATATAATTTCTCATTAATATATCTATTTAGATACTTTTAAAAATATTATAAATAAAAATTATTTTTTATTCAAAATAAAAATAAAAGTATATCTTAATTTTATTTATTATGAATTTATTTTAATTAGTTGAATGCTATAGTACATATTGAATAATTTTACTATTAAAAATTTATATTATTTTAACATTATATCATATATTGTTAATAATATTACTGATTAGGTACTAAAATGTCGATAGAATCAAACAAGAGACTCTTAAATGTTATGAACGATATCAAAGTTTTAAGAGAAAAAACGGTTAACTATAAAATATTTATATATTTATATATATATATATTTAATTGAAATTCAAAATGGTGGAAAATATACATAACCATTCTAAAAGCAAAAAAATGTAAAAAAAAAATTATACATATAGAATCTGCAGAGATCAAATAAGTTAAAAAACACATATCTTTCCATTAGGATTTGTGGATTAATTAATATATAATTGTTTACTTGTTTTGACTTTTGATGAGCAAAACAAAAGTTTTATGTAATCTGTTTCTGCCAAAATTCAAAAGCGACGACTGGAGGGAGTTTCCTGATACAATTTCACAAAACCAGAGACACAAGCCCATAATTTCTGACTTTTAAAAGTCAATCAAAGCAGTACAATTGATAGATCCTCTATCTGTCATTATGCAGTAATTAACTAATAGTAATTGATATCCCACTTATCTGGTAGTTGGGCACCTGAAACTGAAGACATCCAAAACAAAAATTAATTGTGAATGGACTGTTTTGAAAAGTAAACCATTATAACTAATCAGATCAAAGTGTAGCAAAATGCATGCAAAACTCGAACTCATTGGCTATGGTCTGAGAAATCGCAGAAAAAAATATCAACGTGGAGATGCGGGGTATCGATCCCCGTACCTCTCGCATGCTAAGCGAGCGCTCTACCATCTGAGCTACATCCCCAGTTGATGTAGGATCTTTATTGTAAAAAATAGCAAGTAAAAACTTAGAGCCGTTCACACAACATTGAATGCATAATCTCCATGCTCCTAACGTAATTCCCAGAAATCAAATCCTATCCTGAGGAAGGTACCTAAGACATGACCCAAGATTTGAGGAATTATAGCCGTTTTTCTTTGCCTATATCTCCTCCAAGTTGAAACTAACATCTACATCCATAAATATCCAACCAAATTTCACAATCTGTGACAAGGAAAGCAATAGAAGGCAAGTGCTTAGTTCTGTTTGAAATATTGTTCTAGTATTTATATTCAGGAACAAGAATGGAGAAAGAGCACGAACTGGAGTGGGCTGAAGCGCAGAACATTTCAATAACGGTGGACTTAGTTGCTGCAGCTAAACAGCAGCTCCGTTTCCTTGGGGAGGTTGATAAGAATCGTGAGCTCCATGATGGCCCTGCTTTAGAACGCGCCATTTATAGGTATATATGTATGCATGCGTTCTACAAAACAATGCAATTTTCCAACTATTTAATTCAATAACGTTTGTCTCTACAATAGCATGCGCTTGCCCAGGTTGGGATTTGCTGGGGAGGCCTGTTGGCTCAGGCATATATAGCTGGCCTCACCATGCTAAGTTTTTGGTCCTTTATTATTGACACAATCCTCTGCTTATTAAAATATGTATAGATTTCCTTCTATTGTCTGAAAGTGTTTTTTTTGGGCTAATTTCAGGTATAAATACTGCTGGCTTCCTTTGCTTTCTAAACATGTTGAGGCTCAGGTTTCAGAAGGTCGTTTAGTCGTGCCACTTGATTGTGAATGGATTTGGCATTGTCATAGGCTGAATCCGGTATGAAATAAATATAGACATTTATATAGTTTCTGAAAAACATACTGGGATTATATTGACTCGATCAGTTTGATATATATATATATATATATATCTTTTTTTCAGGTGCGCTACATTAGTGACTGCAAGGAATTCTATGGCAAAATCCTTGGCACCCGGAATGTTGTCTCTTCTACTCAAGCAACCTCCACAAAGCGAACTGAAGAGATTTGGAAACGGATGCATCCCAACGAACCATATGAACTGACTATGAACACTCAGATATCAGTAGCTGATGACAACAATGCTCTGCAAGCTCAGAAAAGCACCGATTATGATCTCATTTCTGCTGTCAAAAGGCAGAGTTCATTCTATTATCAGGTAATGAAAAATGTACGCTAACACATTGAGCTTCGTTTTCAAGATTTTGGTAACAAGCTTCGAGTAGTCAACTTTGGCTTCAATGTCTGGGACAGGTATCCAGGCCCCATATGAATGATGACACCTTTCTTGAAGAATCTGTGGCTAGATATAAAGGATTTCTGCATTTGATCAAGCGAAACAAGGAGAGATCAATCAGGCTATTCTGTGTTCCTACTTACGACATTGACCTCATCTGGCACTCTCATCTACTGCAGCCTGTCGCTTATCGCAAAGATCTGGCGGCTATAATGGGGAGAGTGTTACAGCATGATGATACGGTTTCTGACAGAATTGAAGGTAAAAAGCTAGACACTGGATTTTCAAAAACCACAAAGCAATGGGGAGATACATTTGGTTTTAGATATTGGAGGGCAGGAGCTATGCATAGAGACGGTGCCTTATCTCCTCCCACAATCAATCCGAGCAAATTAGCCACTCTGAGCAAGAAGGTGGTTGATTGCGATCAGAATCTAAAGAAAATGTTTGTTGAGGTAATCTCAATACTCTTCTCCACCTTGCTTTCTTGAACATTTTTTTTTGTTTTGCTGACAAGCACATAGATTCCAAGCTAAGGTGCTTATATGAGAAGGTGTTGCCCCCTGATTTCAGGTTATGGTAGAAATTGTTGAGGCAAGAGGCTTACCAGCTGAGCATAGAGGAAATATCTTTGTAACATTCAGTAAGAAACAACCAGATTTGTTTTTCTATGGCAAGACAAGATCAACTATCTTGTCCGATACAGAGGAGAAACAAGCTGCAGTATTTCAATGTGAACCCGCAGGAGAACTTGTCTGTGATCTTGTGTCATATTCTCCCACTGTTGTTCGTGCTGCAAGTCCTGCCAAACTGCTGGGGACAACATCAATATGTTTACTGGACCTTATGAAACCAGGTTCCCCACACTCAGTCGAAAAATGGTTTGAACTGACACCAAATTCTGAAATGGTGAATGAACAGCCTATCAATCTGTGCATGGCAATTTCTTTCACTCCTCCAGCTCCTTCACCTTTCATGCTGAACTTGGCCGTGGCTCATCCATTTCCAAACTCCCGTGTCTTGCTACCCTCTGGAAGGTTCCCGCACAGCAAAGGTTGGACATATATGCATGGAATTGAGAAGATGGAAGGATGGGAATATTGTGACAAGGATAGTAATTACACCATGGTTCTTGGAGTGGAGAAGACGGATGAAGGTGGAGATTGTAATGGAGAGAGCAATTTCAACCAAGGAGCAAATTATAATGGAGAGAGCAGTTGTGGGAGCTGCGGGTGCCCTGATATGGAAGGGGACACACTGAAGGGCAGTCATTGCATACACACTGAATACGGTGTAGAAGATATAGTGAAGAGCAGTGGTTGTGGGGGCTGCGGTGGTGGATGTAGAGGAGGGGGCTGTAGAGGTGGTGGTTGTGGTGGTGGGTGTCATAGCAGCTGTGGCTACGAAAATAAATAGCTCCATCCTCCACCCTAGCAGAGACCATATATTGGCACTTTCGCTATGATATCAGAAATTGCAGTAAGCACTAATATTAACGAAGCCTACCTAAATAAGCTGCTGCATAAATGATGTGTTGTTTATCGCCTAGTAAAAGAAACATGCTGCTCGTATTTTCGTAAGTTCTATATGTAATTGCAAACTAGTGTTGTTGTGTTAAGCGTTTTTATACAATAGATGGATGAAATTTAAATGATCTTCTGTGTATCCGGGCAACAAAGTGGGGAAAGCTCTAAGGGATAGCGATATTAAAAAAGCAGCGGCAAAGCGTCAAGGGAAGCGCTAATTGTTTCCATGCGCCCCTCACATGGTATGGCCCTGTGAGAGGCTGCCATCTCCGCTCCAAAGCATCATTTTGCCATTAATTTGCGCTTCTCCCATTACCTTCTTCTTGTCCTTTGTGTAGCTGACTATATTTTATTCGCCATTTGCCCATTTTCAAACAAGCAATTTGGCATTTGTTTCAGCCTATATATATTAAAATCCCCAGTTGCAGAATAAAAAATTTCAAGATCCAGACAAACCCAAAGGCCAAATTTTCACCATTAAACCATGACATACCTTAATATAGTCCACCTAAACCTGCATAAATCACAGCTAAAATACAAAATAAAAATCATTCCAAGTATATGATCCAGCACAAACAGCAAGAAAATTTACTGCATTACAGTGTTTCGTTTAGTGCAACAGTCTTAATCATCAGAATCTACACATTAAACAATATTGTCACCTCAAAGTTAGTTTTATAACATTTTCCACATCAAAACTATGTAAATTTAAAATCATTTGATTATTGTTTGTAATAAATTCAAACCCCAACTAATAGTTTTTATTATATAACACAAAATCATCCAGATGAAGTTTGTGGGAGCATTACATTGTTAGCACCACCGACAACCTGAACCTTACCATCTTGAGTTAATGCGCCACCGCCGCCGCCGCTTATCCAACCCAACCACCGGCACCGTCGCTGGTGCTGCCACAGCCATGGCCTGATACGGCTGGCGCAGTAGTATAATACACCTGCCTCCCTGCACTATCATAACCAACCTGCAGATACCCTCCTTGCTCGACAATTCCAACCTTTTGCTGCACCATTCCAATCCCTTCACTATAAACCCCAACCTTCTGGGTTTGTTGTTGTGGAAGTGAAGCCACTGCTGCTGTTGACGGTGGGACCATATTATACACCGGCTGCTGGATTCCATAATACCCCTGACCTACTTGTCCGGTCACCTGTCTCAATGTCGGCGTCTGATGATAAGGAATTTGATAGAGTGTTTGCTCATTTCCAGGAATGACGTGTCTTTCCTGTAAGAAATGCGCAGGAACCTGCATCATTACCGGCATCGCAACCTGTGCCCCTGGCGGAGAAGCAATTGTACCAACAACTTTCTGCTGCTGATAATGCTCCACGCCATAAACCCTTGAATTCACCTCCTCAAATTTTCTATTTAAATCCTGCTCATCAGTAGCGGCAATCCGCAATGCCTGCAAATCCGGCATCTGTTGATTCTCATCCGATCCAGAAATCTCCAGTGCCGTCATTCGCGGCGCCGAAAATACTTTCTCGGATCCAAACAGAAAGTCCGCATTCCCAGCAGACACCACCGCCGGCGGATGAGGCGGAGGCGGCGCTGCTTCTAGATTCTGGACCGGCACAGAATTCAAAACATCCACAAACCACTGCCGCTCAGACTTGACATCATCAGATCCAAAACTAGTTGTGGGATTCAAATGAAACAAAAACAGCCTCAACCTGGCGGGCTTAGCGGAGGCACGATACAACCGGTCGTACTCAAGCATCATATGTTCAAGATCCTCATCATTGGTTACCGAAATCAAAGCATCGAGATCTTCCCCAGGTAATTGATATTTAAAGCAGACGTGATCAGCATCAGCGTTGCAAAGAGAAGTGACTTTGCTAATAAAAAGAGAAAACTTAATACTGCGTTCAACGGCAAGGATTTTAGTATCGCCGCCGACATAAGATAGCTGGTTATCGTGAGACCTGGGTTGAATTTTACCACCGTAACTGCACATGAACTTAACTTTGTAGTTATGAATATTAGTATTACTGGAGGGCGGCTCGTCAAATGACTGCGTCTCGTCAACGTCGCGAGAGTGCGGCGAGGAGTTGGCGGAGTCAGGATAAGAAGAGTAGGATACGTTTTCCATGGCTGAATAATGTTTAGGATTAGGGTTTGGCAGCAACGGAAACGGAGGAGGACGAGGAGGAGAGGCGCTGTTTGTCGGTTGTTTTGTTAGAATTAAAATGTGAATGCGGCTGCAACAGATATGGATGAGAAGTGGGGTCAAAGACAGAGTTTGGTTGGTTTGATTAGCGAACAAGGCAACATAATTAGTAGGGTAAACGTGAAAGGTTATGGCTTTAATTACGTTTTTTCCATGTGCCTGCCTCTCTGCCTGCGGTCGTCAATATTGATATTATTTTTCTAAAAATATACAATTATGTAGAATTTTATAAAATACTAAAATTAAAAATTATTAAAACAAACATATGTAGTTTTTTCCTAAAATAAGTATAAATATTATTTAGTAAAATATTTACTTTTTTAGAAATTTATTAAATTAAAAAATTTATAAAAATAAATTAATAAATGAATAAAATTCGAGTTGAAACTTTTCCAGTCTGGCACAACAATAATATAGCTTTAAGGCCAATTAGCTAGATTTTTTTGCAATGAGCTTTTGGCATAGTGCCTCAACTTCAGCAAATGGGAATTTTTTTTTTGTCAGTGTCATAAAATATATCAGTACTAAAATAAGAAGTCACTCACACATAATTACTACAATCTTCTATAAAACATATAACTAAATACTCCAAGATCAACAATTGAAATTAAATAAATAATAAATTCATAATATCCATCAAAACTAATAAGACTAATGAGAGAACCACCAAAACTAGATCTACAATGAAGAAAAAGATGAAAAGTTGAGAGCAAAAGGAGAGAGAAAGAGAGAGAGTTCAGCAAATGGGAAATCTCTAGCATTTAATTCACCATTTGAATAATGCATTCAGAAAACCATAGACTTTTGAATATATTGTTGCATAAAACTATATAGTATAAACACCTTTCCTGTATTTTCAAAAAAAAAAAACACCTTTCCAGTAAAAAAAAAAACTTTACAAAATTGTGTAAATTGTAATGGTTTTGTGAATAAAGTTTTATATTTCACATTCATTTTATATAATTAAAAAAATAATTATGAATAAATTACTCATAGTTATTTGAATGTAAAAGACACAACAATGTTCACGAGATATTAGCATCTTTAAGGCATGTTGAGAATTCGAGTTTTAATCCTTCTTTTTTCTTTCGATAATATTAACTCTGTTGCATTTGTGAAATAAATAAATAACACAATGATGCTCAAAATTATTTCATTTTTTTGTGTTTAAATTATTTTATTGAGCCTATGATGAATTTATATATTGTGAAAAAAAAAATGAAAGACAAACAAAGGGTTGGTCAGTGTCTGTTGTTCAATTGAAAAAGAAAAAAAGATGTCTTGAATCAAATCATGGGAACATTCACATAGTTTGTTTTGGTTCCATGAAAGTGACTCCACTCGGGAAAAAAAAAATTAAAAATGAAATACTTTTTTTTATGACCAATAAATATACTTTTTTTTTTTTAATAATTAGGCTGCAACTCAATCATGTGAATAAAAAAAAAAAAGTTGTACCACCTAATGAAGACAGCAGCCGAGATTCATTTTGTTGTTAAGAAAATATTACTTTTTTATGAGGATATAAGAAACTATTACTTTGCTTAACTAGATTGTGTCGCTGATTGTTTTTTTTTAATAATGTATGGTAAGAAAAATAAAAATTATGCATGCACTAATGTAATTTTTTTTAACGTCTTTGTAGCCAACTATCAATTTTGACTCTTCATTTTTTCTTTGCAACTGCTCCTGCACTTCTTTTTTCTTCTGTCATTAATTTTTGTTAGGTGATTTTTTACCATTTTATCAAAAATCACTATATATATATATTTTTTATATATGTAATATACATATATTATAGATTTGAGTAGAAATTTTAAATTTTGATGAATATGGTGTGGAACTGTTTCCATTTTGGTGTCTTGGTCTATCTACGGAAGCAGTTAAATGATAGATCGAATGTTGTTGATGTGAATATTTAAAAAATATAATAAAATTATGTTCTAATTTGACTCTTTCGAGTATATCTTAAATATAGAAGATGCGTATGATCAATGATTTTTTGTTTTTATTTTACTGGAGAAATTTTCTGTGATATGTGTTTGTTTTTTTTTTTTTACAATTATCCTTTTTATGGAAAAAAAAGTAATTTAGTGTATTGTTTATACTCTCTTTTGTTTAAATTTCATCTTTTATTGTAAAAAAAAACTATATAATATATTGCATTTATTAATTTATAAACTATATGTATGTATATACAAATGATTTCAGAGGTGGAACTATAACTTAGTATATGAAAGACTAATTTTGTTTTAAGTGCATAGAATAAAAGTAAAACATTAAAAATGTTATTTGATAAAATTATAATAACAATGCAGAAATTAAATAAAAATATAAATATATTAAGATGGGTTCAAACTTAATGGTTAAATAAATATTTTTGTAATTTATTAAATTCATAGGGTCGACATGAAAATGTTAAAAAAAATGAAGAGTTATGTGCATTCTGCTAAAAAATATGATTTTTTTTTTATAAATAAAATGTAATTTGAAAAAAATTTTAAAAAACAACAATGTCGTAAAATTTTTGCTGGATGATTTTAATTATTTATTCATGACATAAAAATATAAAAATATTATTTTTTAAAAATTAAAAACCCTCTAATTCATTATATTTTCACAAGCAAATAGTAGATATGTTAATTCCTTTGAACCCATCAACTGAATTTATTTATAGAAATATTTGTTTGTACACAACAAAATTATAAGATTAGTTCAATATTCAAACTCATTATTTAATTTAATAAAATTAAAGCTTGTTTCATTTTAAACTTTTAAAAATAAAAGTATGTTTGACACTATCGTAATTTTTATTTTTATTTTTAAAAAATTATATATTAATTTATGTTTTTACATTTTTATTTCACTTTTCAAATATTTAGTATTTATAAGGGTTTTAACTAATTTAAAATTTGAAGCAAGTGGATACATAAAAAAATAAAAAACTTCACTAATACTTATTTTCTAAGAAACATGGACACAGACACGAGACACAGATACGACGATTTTTAAAATTTAATGACACAACATGGGTAGGACACGTTATATATATATATATGTATTCCACATAAAATGTATATTATTTTTTATTATATAAAGATGATTTGTTAGAAAAAATAAAGCTAGTGTGGTAAAATAGAAACTTCATAAAATTTAAACTCTTACTATAATTATTTAATTAATTATCTATCATTGTCATATATAAGACAAAAATAAAAAAATGGCCAATATATATGATTTATAAAAAAAATAAAGTTAAAAATGTTCTAAAATAGTATTTTACCGTGTCCCAACTTATCCTTTTCGTGTTTTAAAAATAATAAAATAATAGAATATGTGTTGGGCCGTGTCGGACGCGTGTCGGTGTTTAAAAAATATTTGACACATATACTTCACTCTATTTGAAGTGTCCATTCTTTAAAATTTATTTTCTTCGTATAAAAGATTTGAATTTGAAATTTTATTTAAAGAAATATAAATTCTGTGTCATTTGGATCAACTAATGTCTGATTTATGTTTTTGTCATTTTATTTTCAAGTAAATGAATGTATTATAATTTTAAAAAAGTGTGTATTACGGTAAATATTAAGTCAAAATTAACAAATATTTGTTAAATATTAATAATTTATTTTTAAAAGAATTAAAAAAATTAATTAGAAAATTTTAATCCAAAATCAGAGTCAACAAATAAAAAAAAAAAAAAAAACCATTTCTAGTTATCAGAAATTATTTAGTTAAAAAAATTATGAGAAATTAATTTGAGCATTTTGTACTTCAAAACACTGGTGCAAAATTTTACCAAAACGACTACTTGAGGCCATACGCAGCTCAGCGCGCCAAATAAACAGTGCTACAGTGGAGGAGAAGGAGTAGAAGAAGAAGTATACAGTTTTTTGAAGAAGACGGCGACGATTTTGATTGATTAAATAGATCGAAGTTAATCTGTCCAAAATCCATTACCCAAATTACCAATTGATTCAATTGCAACAAAGTAATGGTGAAAGCTGTAATCGGAGACGAAACCCAACTCAATTCAGCTGAGGATCGCCTCAGCCAATCTGGTCTCCTGTCTCAGGTCTGCTCTGCTTTTGATGTCTCCCTTTTTTAATCCACAATCCGTTCATAGACTGAAAACAATAACAAAGTTTAAGTCTTTTCGTTTTTTGATTAGGTGGGTCTGGTTATAGGCAAGCTCAGTTCTGCATTAGACCGCGGTTTCGTCTACGATTTAGTCCCTACTCCGTCGAACGACGCGGGAGAGCCAGCTTGCACGCTTATCGATACATTTAAAGATGACAAGAAAAGGGCTTCTTCTAAATCAAAATCAGTGGCTGCTGATTCTCCCACTTTAGTCATTGATACGGATTGGGTCTCCGAGCATGCTCGTCAGGTCTATTAATTGAGCTTTTAGTCCCATTTATTTCCTTAATTTTGAAATCCAATTATTGGGTTTTCAATTTGGTTATTTATTTAGGTTTCGAGAATGTTATTGGGTGGCATGAAGGTCATTGGCATTTATGTATGGGTTAGTGATGCTGCATTCAAGAATTCTACTGTGACGCTTTGCCAGGTGGTTTTTCGCTTTTTTCATTTAGAACTGTAAATATATACATTGATGGTTTTGAGTTTGTTACTGAATGGTCACATTGTCTCATAATTATGCTGTGGTCAAGTGCAATGTGTTGAATCAATCATGTTGATATTGAACTGATACGTTGTTATTATTAACGGGATAGCTTTTGCAGACAGTAAAGGGCGTTGCAGATGCTGCACCTGTTTCAGAGACTGATTGGGATGAACGGTTGCTTGTTCATATATGTTATAGCCCCAGGAGGTATTCTTAACGCAAATCCCATTTCACATGTTATTTTAGTGTACTTGTTATGCTTTCAGTTTGTGAGCTGACGAGAATCTTAAACTTGTATAGGTGGACGTGTCGTAATTGTTTGTTATCTTCAAATATTACATCAAGCAGCATACGGCCTTGTGATTTCAAAATGGGAAAGGTTTTAAGTTCCCTTCAGAAATTTAGGTGCACATACAACTTTAAACTCAGGTAATTGCACCATTGCCAGAATCTGTGAGGATTAAATCTTTCTGATGGTAAACAATAAAAAATTGAATAAATCTGAATGCATTGATTGTACGAATTATTTAGTCCACTGACTTTATTGATGCTAAATTAAAATGTGACATCTTTACAATTTTTTATTACCTCAACAAATCTTTTATAACAAGGTCACAATGAAATGGTCATGACTAATTTTGGAGGTCAAATTTGGTATCAGGATATTCTGTTGCAGAATACTGTGTTATAATTTGCAAAAATTTTCCAATGCATTTGGTTCTTTGGCTATTTAATTTTTTTGAAGCATTTAATGCTAGCACTAATGCTGAAGCTATGTTTTACCAGCCTGCCCATATGTCAAGAAAATCCGTCAAATGCCTCAACATTGAGTGCAATTCTTCGACATGAAATCTCTGTTCATGCAAAAGTGCTGAAGGGTGCAATGGTGTTAATTGATGGAAATTTGGTGAGAAGCAATGTAACATTACTGATTTTAGTTTCGTTTTGCTCTGAATTGTTATGTGAAAGCAATATACATCTGATATACTAAATCTATCCGTGCTTGCATATGTATCTCACAACATTTCTTATAAAAGTTTCTTCATTAAACTAACATATCGTGGAAATCTATCTGTCTCTGTTGAGATATAAATTTGATATTGTATGGCAGTTGGAATGAAGTTGGAATGAGAACCAGAAAGGTAAACATATCACATGTGTTGAACACCTAATCATAATTTTATTCATTTAGAAGGGAAACTTGGATCATGAATTCCAAGAGGTGGTGCAATATTGCGTGAGAATATCAACATGGAAAACCATTTAATTTATGTGATGGTTTCGTATGTGATGCCTGCAGCTGCACTACACCATGAGATTTGTACTTGAGTGCTGAAAATTTGTGTTCTGATCTGACATATGGCACAAAAATATAATGATAAATGAAAGTGAAGCAAAAACTAATGTGTTCCTATATTCTCTTAGACTAACTTTAGTCTACAGCAGATTATTGTTCATTTTGCTGGCATGGAATGGACAATAATTATACACATTTTTGGAAGAATTTTGATAAACATTTGTATATGGTGTTTTTCACAACAGTTTCATTTGAAGAGTTATTTCTTTAGTTTGTATGGTTCTAGGTTGTTAATGAAGAACCATATGGCACTGATGGTTTGCACGAAGTTGAATTGCTTCTGCCATTCATGAAGAATACATTAGGAGAAGGTGTGTTAGCACTTCAAGATATTTGACAAGATAATTTCTAATGTTGCTTTGAATTGTTGTTTCTAACATTTAATAAATTGTTTTTTCTATAAAGCATGCAGGCTAAAGGATGTTGTTGGTGTTCTTAAGTTCAGCGGGTCTGTAATCTCTTTTGCATACTCAAATTCAAAAGAACCAGTTTCACAGGCAATCGCTGATATAAAGGTTTTTGATGATTTATTTTTTTTGGTACCTGTACTGGATAATGAAAATTTTTATCTTCTTCAAAGTTTTTGAGGAATTGCTTTTTCAATGGTTCTGTACTGATTCTTTAAGGAAGATGTATCTTGGCTTTGACTGTGAAGTGTCGAGGGCATTTCTGAACTAGTTGAGTGCAGCATGTTGGTGAATTCGATGCAAATATGCATTCTTGACATTTGTTGTTTCCCTATTTTTTACACATGTTTATTGTATGTTTAGAAGGCTCCCATGAATTTCTGTGGGGACATCTCAATTTTTATCAAATTATGCCACCTTCTTTCCTTGGCAGAGCAGTATTATCTGTCCACTTTCGTCTGCCCTCATGAAAAAAAGTTATGCTGATTTGATGAACCATGCAAACTGTTTCAGGTTTTAGACAGGAGAATTAAATTTTTGGAAATATATGTTACTTTAACACTTTCTGCTGCAATCACTGGCAAATTATTTTTGCTCCCCTCTTCTTGATTATTACTCTTTTCTTGTACAATACATGGATTACATATCCTGTTTTCAGGATGATATCATCCGGAGTCTACAAAGCAGACTGGACATCATCTGTGATGAAGCAGATGAAGATATGGGTCCAATGGATGATGATGTTCAGGAAGCAAGCCAAGAAAAAACATTTGAGAAGCCTGCTTCCAGACTTGTCCTTCACGTATTGAGGTGAATCAGCTGTAATATTAGTAGTGTTTTAAATGTTAAAAGTACATGTGTCAGCATTATAGGGGGTACTGGTTCTGGACTTGTCTTTCTGTTTAATGTTTCTAGTCATACTTATCTATTTGGTATCACTAGTATTTCTGGCACTGCATTTGTCATGTAGTTTATAACATGTAGAAGGCAGCCATGATGCATATAGGAACTTTTCTTCTAGTCCCGCTAGCTTTTATTGTGCTGCAATCCAGTCTGTTATTCATGTACATCTAATATGTATCTTACACATTCTCAGTCCTTGGAACCTTATTCTTGCGCATCTTTAGCTTGCTTAGTGGTAAAAACCAGTGAGTTGAATAATCTGTCCTTTTGTGAACTTCTACTTTAAAAAGTCGGTATATTTTTGTTCCAGAATATGACCTCCTGTGCTCATCTTTTTTGCTATTCTACAATGTATAACAGGAAATCATGCAATCTTGCATTTCCACGAAGAGTATTTATTCCTTGGTTGGGTGGTACATATATATGCGACTACTTACAGCCATCTGAGACACTTGAGGTTTGCGAGCATGATATCATTTTTATTTTATTTGCTTCCAGGATCCAGCAATGAATTTATGCAAAGCATTGTTGTCGTAATAGCATTGTTTATATATATTTTTTTCAATGTTTTGAGTAGAGTTCTCTTCACGTTTTATCTTTTAGGTTCTAAAAGATCATTGTGTGGAGTTGATGTCCATGGAAGCTCCAACTGACACCTCAACAATTCTCCAGCCTGAGGTAGAAGCCCCAACACTAATTGCTAAGCCTTTTTGGGATGTTGCAGTTCCTGGCCATACTGCATCAAGCTCTTCATTAGAGAAGGACAAAAAGATAGATGCGAGTGGTTTGGTTCATAGCAGGAGATCTACCAAATCCTTCAACTTCAACATTTTGGCTGCAATTTTTTTCCTTCTCCTTTCCATCTTGTTGGGGTATGTACTTGTCAGGCGATCATAAAAGATTATGAGTGGATTTTGGCTTATAAAATCACATGTTTGATTGTATTGATTTTTTCCCCTTCCATTTCCCTTGAAAGAAAGCTGAGAACATAGAGTTCGAGTGGAATTTGGCGAAGAGCATGGAATAGGTGCTTTTTATTTTAAAAGACCAGGTGTTGAAAGTTTTTCATTTTTTTATGATTAAGCCCAAAAGATTTTTCTTTTACAATTAGATTCTGAAAGTTTCAAAAATAGCCTTCATTAAAACAAAAGCAGTGCCTTATATGGGATCTAGATAGTTTGGCCAAATACGTAGCTATTGTTGTGGGGATCGGATGCAAAATATTTGCATATTGGAAGATCTATGATTGTGCTAGCCTGATTGGCATTTCGCATTCAGTTATTGAAAAATTGAACTTTTATTACTACTTTTTATCACTTATTTTGCATATTTTCACATGTTTTGATTCAAAAAATGGTAATTTATATTTTCTTCCAAGGTTAGATTCCAAAAAAAAAAAAAAATGATATAAGCCAACTACGCTGCAAAACTCCCCCATGCAATAATGCAATAATGGATTCCCTAGTCATTTCATGGGAAAAAGTAATCATTTCATCGACAATTGTTCATATTCTTCCATCAATTAACTAAGTAACTATCATATGCATAGATCATAGATGCTTGAGTTAAGGCCACAGAATTTACTGTTTGCTTGAAGCTGAAGCTGGTTTGTCTGGACAAGTCCCCTCCTAGAAGAAAGGATGGCATCTCAAGGACAAAAAGGAATTAAATTCTCCACCCTAAACATTCAAAGAAAAATAATGCCATCACCATTTTGAATTCAATGGCATTTAACTTCATCAAAATTCCCACCTCACCTTTCATCAACCATGACCAATGACCGAAGCTCACAATTCTCATAACTGTGCTCACATTTAACAAAAACCAATTTTGATTAGTTATAAGCATAATCATTAATTAAATACTGCTAAAGGGCAAAAAAAAAGTTCAAAAGGAGTGCAACAGCTAATCATATGCTGCATTTCCATCAATCCTCAGATACCCAGATATCAAACTTGCTAATTTTCCACGAATAACATGCAATCAATGAACATATATAGTGATAAAACACTCACAGTTTGCATATTTCACTTTTCAGTGATGAATCCTGGGAACCATTTGCTAAAGCACTGGACGTGTACTGCAAGAATCTATTGTGACTAACAACTGCAAATTCCCTCTCTTCAAGTGACCATAACCTGAACAAAAGACAACAACTTGTATACGTAACTAGAACTGGGAGCTAACCAAGTTAATCAAATAAAAAAAGCTGCAGTCACCAGTTCATAAACTTCAAGCCCCTTGCTGAAATTTCTTCACCTGTCTCCCTCACATCAGGCTTCCACAAAACATCATCTTCACTTTCTATCTACAACCCACAAAACAAAACGAAAGTGAGAACAAAACGTACTGATTTGAGCTATAAAGATAAGAAACAGAAACTCTAAAAAGGTACTTGCCAATGAAAAATCAATTTCAGGAAAAAGAAATTTATACTCGCCAGTGCTTCTCCTCTTATCACATGGATGAACTCCCTGCTTTTGTACAAGAAGCCACATTAAAATCAATTGCCCCAAGATTCTCTTATGACTCAGAAATCAATTTTAGACAAAACTTGAAAAGTTCAGATACCGAATAATTTGTATATTTTTCTCTACATCATTAAACATATTTGGTTGAATTCCTGAGATTCAATATAACCCTTATTAGGTGTAACACAATCCAAATTACCAGACGCTCTCGACATAGTTCAACTGCTACGATTGGTGGGCACTTGAGACCTGATTTTTCACTGCCAAACACTCCTACTGCAGTTTGCATGGACCTGCAACAAGGCCATTGATATTTAGTGTCCGATATCTAAACAAACAATGACAAATCATTACGTTAGGACTCTGAAAAAGAGGTTTCAGATCAATAAGTCCACACCTCAACAAAGGAGAAGTGATGACTAAATCAATCCTGTCAAGAAGTCTAGATGCAAGAACAGAATTGCGCAGGTTGCTGACCTGATACAAAAATTGATTCATTAATATCCTGTTGAAATGTTCATAAACATTGTGAAAATCAATTCAGTACCTGTTGCCAGCCGAGAGAGGAAAGTGGTGCATCAAAAAATTCAGGGGATGATAATGCACCATGATCATTCTCTGCTGCTATGTTGTGGATTGCTTGTGCATGCCTCACCTGGCACACATACATAGCATGCATCATTTTACAATACCACATTACAACCATAACGATAGTAAAATCAGAGAACAGAAAGATATATAAAATGGAGCAGAGGCGTACCAAATGAATAATTTTGTGATTGCCTAATAGAAGGTGGTCTGCAGTGGCCTCCATATGGTCAGGACTCAGGAGATGCCTGGAACATGAACTAGCTAAAGATTCAACAAATTGCAAAGAGCAGCAGCAGCAGCAACATCTTGATAAAAGGAGTTTAGGGAATCCAATTTTATTACTCAATTATTTGTTATAATATGCCTTGTCACATCACATGGAGTTGAAGATTGCAATTTGGCATTTTTCACATGGAGGCATTTGCTTTGGAACGTTCAAACCAACTCATTCATTATTCCTATTTGAACTTCCAATCTTTTATTTTGTCTGGATATTAGGATAAGGACTATATATATCTATATATAATAAAAATTTCTTTTAAAATATTACCTTTTTTTAAAGAAGGCGGCGAAACGGCTACCTATTTAAATGATGTACTAGCTTTTGATTCTGCTCATTAATGATAAGTTTCCTTTTGTTTTCAAAAAAAAAAAAAAAAAAATCAAATTTTAACACATGTTATAATTTTAAGAAATAAAAAATATTATTTCTTTATACTACCATGGATTATGCCATGAAAAAACAAATAAATCAGATTTTTACGCTTGTTATAATTTCAAAAAATAAAAATATAGTTTCTCTAATTTTATATCCAATCACTATCAACAATAAAATCACGGCATAAATCAACAATAGAATCACAATAATTATAGCAAGAGGTTATTTTCATTTAAATACTATTTAAATTTAAATTATAATGTATACAGTTATATTAAATTAGTTTAGTTGTTGAAATTATTTTTTTAATTTTGTACTTCTGTGCTTATGAAATTAAATTGTCGGTGGTGGTCTAAATTAAAAAAAAAATGTGACTAGTATCATCACCATTTTAGTACAACCATGCGCACTTTTATATAGGTCCTAAACCAACGTGATCAAGCTGGAGGTTTCAAAACAAGCGAACTTTGGAACCAGTTTTGAACCAGCTCAAAGATCGAAGAGATTGATTTAGGAGGTTCATCTCCAAATCGAACTAAAATTGGTAGTTCCAATTCAAGCTGACAGTTCCGATTTCAATTTCGAACCGAAAATTTTGGAAAAAAAAAAAAATTGATAGTTGAACCAGTCAAACCAACCACACCACCAAACTAAAATCATGAACCAAACTAAAGCTATGAACTAAAACCGGTCATGAACCAAGAGGTAGCTAATTCCGGTCAATTACAAACCGAAATCAGCCAGTTCATGAACCATGAATAGCCTACTTTGACGAATAAAAAATTTTTAACCAAGAGGGAGCTAATTCCGGTCAATTACAAACCGAAATCAGCCAGATCATGAACCATGGATAGCCTACTTTGACAAATAAAATATTTTTACTTTTTAAAAATATATTATAGTGCATTGACATATAGATAATAATTTATAACACCGAAGGATATATATTATTTTTTTTATCAATTAAATAAAAATAATTAAAATACATGTCACACATTTGATAGTCAAGTATAACGTCCAGATGTAAGCAATCATTTCCTTTACAAATTTATAAGAATTGAAGTTGCCATTGAAGAAACAGCAAATTCCAAATATTTGTTTTCTGGATCCTGGACAAAGTAACTGATCCTCTGGCCTTGGTTTGGTTTCTTTTCATAAAGAATTGGTGCCTAAAGATCTGCTTTAAGACATTACATATGTTGTCTACTTCAACAAAAGAAATCTTAAATATCCTGATGACGACCGGTCAGGTCGCAAAAATTTCAATGACCAAGTTGTAGGGTAATTGTACTACTAGTAAAATAATGAAAAATTCAATGGAGATAGTTCAGAATCGTATAGTAAGGCATTAGGACTGAAATTTTACTTAGACACTTCCCGTCTGGGAATGTTTCTCCTGTGCAACATCACTTGGAAGATCAAGCCCGGTAGGAATTTTTCCAGGATAGTTAGTTGTCGCAGGATCTGACCCCATCATGCTGAAGAGGAAAGAAGAGATATGAGTTTGTTCATCAACTAAAAAAATAAGGTGTAGTCTAGCTTTTTCAATGTCATGCTTACCTTCTATCAACAAGAACCATTGATCGAAGCTCACAATTAGCAAAGCTGCATGTGCAGGTCATATTCATCTGATTAGCAACCAAAAATAAAAAGGCTAATGCATTTTAAAAAAATGGAAAACATAATTTTCTATGCAATAGATTAACCAAAGGTTCATGCTGGAGAAGCAGAAAAAAAAAAAAAAAAAAAAGTAAAGCAAGCCTGTGCTGTGATAAGCATGGAGATCAAAGCAGATAATGCTTAAGAGAATAAAATAAAGTGTTCATTTTCATACAGGTAACATAACTCACGTGTCAGATTTGAAAGGAGCCACGGGAATACTACTATATTTTCACCATAGCCCGTGCTATACAAGTAAACATCAATCATGTAAATCCTAGGTGCCATTTGAGTCATCAATAAATGAATTTGATAGGAGGCACATCTGAGGCAATGTACAATGCAAATGATTATAGGCATAAGAGTAGAAAGCAGGAAAAATGGACTGACTGCTTAAAAGTGCATATATGGCATGAAGCTCGTCAACCTCTTTTAAGTTAATATTTCATAAGACATGAAAGTTGTTCACCACGATAAGCAAAACACTTACTGTGTGCAAATTTCACTCTTCACGGATGGATGACAATCATTACCAAAAGCATTTAACGTATGATACAAGAATCCACTGTGTGAAACAACTGCAATCTCCTTTTCTTTCCTTGTCCACAACCTGAGGCAAGTTATGAAAGCATTGTAATAATTAATTTCATTAGAAATCTACAGCCATATCTGCCAACAGTTACCTAAGATGCACTTTTATATCAAATCAAACTTACGGTAAATGAGCACACATAAAAGTTTGTTTGTGTGAAATGAAGTGAATTTCATGTCCCATGAAGAAAAGGCAAACATCAAAGACATAGATTAATAATGTAAGTGGGTAGCTATATGCCTTGTGTACATATCAATTACAAGAAACTGTAAACGCTGAAAGAGCAGATTGTTAATGGATTACAAGCAATCACTTTTCACCACATAAGTTTTCAATTCTTACGTCTGTTAAAAAAATTAGAAGGTATAGAACGACTATAAACAAGGGGTTGTCACTTACCAGCTCAAAAACTTCAGTCCCCTAGCTGCAACATGTTCATTCTCTTCTCTGACATCAGTTGTCCATAAAACATCAGCATCATTTTCAATCTATGCAAAATTTCAAAACAAATTGATCCCAGTCATCAAACAATTAAAGAAATTATAAAGGCAAGGCCACAAAAGGAATACAAACTTTGTCAAATTACTTGCCAGTGAAAAATCAATTGCAGGGAAAAGTGGCCGATATTCGCCGATGCTTCTTCTCCTATCACAAGGATGAACCCCCTGTAGTTTGAAAAAGGGAGAAAAAGGTTAGAATGTATAAACTACCAAAAAAGATGGTCCTTCTCCTCATGAAGCACATTAAGCTTCTCTTTTCCACAAATCTGACGCACTCATTAGGACACCACCGATTCTATAGTTGCATACATTTAATGTTACTCCCATGGCATCTAGATTTTCATAGAATGAAAAATCATTACAGGGGAATTCAAGCTCACAGCATACCAAGTGTTCTCGACAAAGCTCAAATGCTGCAAAAGGCGGACAGTTTAAACTTGAAATTGCAGGATGGTTACTTTTCCCTGCATTTTCCACCATCAAAGGAGGGGCCTCTATGCCATCAGTATACCCTTCACCACCAAATACTCCAACTGCCGTTTGCATAGTCCTACAACGCAAATTTTTTAGGCCATAAGCTCAGAAATAGAGAATCCTAGATAATAAAATTGCATGACACACCAAGTTCTCCTTAGTAAGCAGAGCATACACATCTATGTCAGGCAATAGGAATCTCCGACTTGATGTTTCCAGCAAACATGCATTCCATACATAAACAAAAGTTCCTTGTGGAGATGACAAATGACATTTCACATAATAAAAAATCAAACCACTAAAAGGCAACACATGATCAACCATTAGCTCTTTATTTTTCTGAAAAATGAGATATAGAGAGAGCATTAATTCTTTCAAAATTTTAAGATGAAATTTTACTGCATACCCGTAGAGGCTCTTTTAAAAACTCAGGGTGCTTAGCCATCGCTCATGAATCTTATTTTCATTCAGTATCAATTCGTAAAGATATTGGTTCATAGATTGTGATGAAACTATTATACAGCAAAACAGAGCAATCCAAAAAATATCATGCATATTCGTTCAACTCTTTAGCATGCAAAATTAAGATGGAATTAAAAAGATCCGACATCCATATCCATTCAAAAGAAACCATTAAAGCATTTCGCAAAAGAGTCTGATTGTTCAGTAAAGAGCCAATAAATACCTTAACAAAGGGGAAGTAATGACCAATTGAATTCTCTTATGAAGCCCAATTTCTCTAACATGCTTGCGGAGATTCTCAACCTGTTTATGGTTTCACAAAGATCAAAATCCACATGAAAGCTTTAAAATAATCTAACGAAAAAAGGAAAAGGTTCCTCCATCACCCAAAAAGAAATGATCTCTTTCGATTATTATTAAAAGAAAAACACACCCAAAAGCAAGCAAATCCATCTTTCTTTAATTGAAAAAAAAAATCTAAAAAAAAACCTGCTGCCAACCAAGAGTGGTCAGATGGGCATCAAAAAGAGCTTCAGACATATATGCATTATAGTCTTTATCTCCTTCTACATTGTGAATCCCTTGTGCATGCCTCACCTGTAAGTTATAACAAACGACCCGTTATTATTATTATTATTATCAAACAATCCTCTTTAATCTTCTCCAAGCTTAACATGAATCATTATCAAACACAAACCAGATGAATAGTTTTAGTACGGTGCAATGGATAGAGACTCTGTCCAGCTGTGGCCTCCATGTCTGCTACTATTCACATATACAAAAACAGAACAGAATTAGAGATGTATTACCAAAATTTGCTCTGATCTAAATATACTTCACAATGTTCTTGCTTTCACCTGAGAGAGAAAAGCGAATAAAAGAAGAGGTACGATTACTACGCGAACAAATGAGACGCCGGTGGTGATGCAGTGTTGGCGGTGAAGGAAACGTAATGAAATGAGAAGTAGTTGAATTTGGATTTGGGGAATAATAACAACATAAACCTGACATTTGATGAATTTATTTAATTGGTGGCTTCGAAGAAGAAGGAGGTGGTCCGCTTTTGGTGGTGCAGGAATTAGCGTGCACACATGTCCATGAGATGAGATGAGTGCCTACGTCCAAGGCCCAAAAGAAAGAGAAGAGAAGAGAAGAGAAGAGAAGAGAAAATAAAGGACGGCACGAAACTATACAAAGACAGGCTTCAGTTTCAGATATGGGTTTTGGTTGGTCGAATAAACAAAGAAAGATATGTGGTTTTACTTTTACACCGGACAAAAGTGCTTCTTATACAGTTGGCGAATTTTCTTGACTTCTCCTTGCGGATTTTAGCATAGTCCCTTCTCTTTATTTGGCCCACTTGTCCTCCCAGTATTGTATTGTATTCTCTATTACCTAAAATTCAACAACTTTTTTTAATTTATTTACTACGTTGAATTTATAATTATACGCTTAAACTATATTTTAGTAACTGTTGGAGTTAACTAGTATATTTAAGTGATTTTTTTATTTTATTATATAATCATATTAAATTAATTATTAAATTTTTTTATCATTTTTTGTCTTCTTGGATTAAAAAAAATTACTCCAAATCCAATAAATATGAAATCTCGATAGTAAAAAAATTGGTTCTACGTGTTTAGGGTTGATTAATCATATCTAATATTTAATATTTATAAAACCAATTTTACAATTTTAGTTTAAATAAAAAATATTATACTAAAATTAAAAAACGCTATACTCTATAAGGAATACAAATTATGATTTATAAATAATTAATTATAAATTAGAGGGGAGAGAACTCTAAGAACTTGAACATGAACATGAACATGAACATGAGGCTCCCATAAAAAGTTGTGGAGCTAACACTGGGTTAAGAAATCCCATTCGAATCGAATCCCCCTCCCCTTTGTCAAAGTGACAAAAAAATCAAAATGCGAATATGGGTTTACACTTAGCAGGATCAGTTTGTTGCTGTTATTTCTTCATAAATATTTGACTGGTGACACATTAATTCGGCTTTTTAGTTCTCAGTAAAAAGCCTAACCAAATGGTAATGTCCGGCCTTAAACCTCTTGGGTCTGTGTCTTTGTTAACTTTGGACTAGACCTTGCTTTAAAAAGAAGCCATAAGCCTTCGGGTTTTTCTAAGAGGGTCTGAAGCCCAGACCAACCGTTGAGATAAATTATGCCCTATTTCAGTTGTGTTAATTTTTTTTTATAGTACTGAAGTTTTTTTTTTTTTTTTTTGGTCAATAGAAAATTAACATTAACAGAAGAAAAGAGACAACAGTTGTTCAGGAATATTACAGACCCAATTCATAGGTAAAGTATTAGCTAAAACTGATCGGGCAACCCAATCAGCAGCCTTGTTCTTGCACCTATGAATCCAAGCAAAATTACAAGAGACAAAATATACTTTCTTAGCTAGAATAGATTTTACAGCGCAGTTATTATTTATGTGTAAACTAGATACACTTTAACCGTTAAATGATGATGAGCCCTGTCATTATCAACGATCATGGTTCGTCCCTTGTACATATATATAATGATTGTAGTGTGTATTTTTTTCCTAAGTTTACACTTCATCTACATATTTAATTAAGCGATATATAATGATGAAAATATATAATTTAATTATTCAACATCTAAACATAAAACGTTTAAAATGAAATAATTTACTAATCACATTTTTTTAAAACATCATAAAATGTAGAAAATTCTATAGTCATTAATCTGTGAAATTACTTTTTACCTGATTTTGAAAAAGGAAACTATCAATGATTAATACTGACCTTCTTGTTAATAAAAAAAAAATTGTTTAACTCGATTCATTCCTTATACACATGTAACTAGAGCCAATGCAATCAACAATATATTTCCAAATCAAATCAAATATGGAATATAAAATCTAAAGAATTAATTATTTACATGAAAATTTTCATATACTTAAAACTCAAATGAAGTTACAAAATTGGAAGATTTTAATCTACACCACGTGATTACATGATGATAGGATTTATGACAAATAACATAAATATTTTATATTTAATTAATAAAAATAAAGTATATGTCTTTGTATTATAAATCTTATTGTTGAGTGTAATATACTAATGCAAGAACTTTCCTACAAAAATAATTATATAGGAAAATTTTTACATATATTACATCATAAGGTAGAATTTGTATCATATTATTCAAATATTTTTCATATTATAAAATTTATCATTGGTATAATAAAGTGTAGTAAAATATTTTTATGTTATTTTAGAGTGTGTTTAGTTCAAATAAATTTCACAAAATTTTATGAAATTTATTTATAAATTAAAGTGAGTGTGTTTGGTTTAAATGAATTCTTAATTTTATGAAATTATTTAACATTAAATTTATTTTTATTGATAAAATATATTTGATTTAAATAAATTTTATTTAAAATTTATTTATAAATAAAATGAATTTTTTAACAAAATTCAACTATTCGTAATAAAAATACCGTTTGATCGTTAAATTCCTCGAGACGAAAATGCTGTGGGCAGCACCAGGCACGGGAAGAATGAGAGAAAGGTGAGACTTGATATACAAGAATCTTTTGATGTACCATGTCCTCATTGATTAGGTAACATGTGTCGGTAGCGAACTCAAGTTCCCTTCCAACAAAGGCACTGAACAGTAGTAATTATCTGCGTACGTGCCAGGGGTGTGTGCATATATGTGTCGTCTGCAAAACAATGCCGGAAAAAAACTATAGCCTTCTCTTCTTTTACGATCACGACACTTCAAATAATGGCACCAGACAATGATTAGTGTTCACTAAAGTTTTAGACATGTTTTTGCTTGCTAGCTTGCTCTATATTTTCTGTATATACACACCATGAAAAGAACTTTGTTCATATATTTATGTGTGTGTGATCGATGCATTATGTGATTTTTCTGGCTATGCATGCATGCATCCACCGCCTTGCATGCTCTGCAGATTCTTGAAAAATGCAGCAAATGATAGTCTTGACTCATACGTAATCGCTACTGACAACAGATTCATGTGTATATAATATCATATACATGGGCGTTCTAGTTCTATATATATATATATATATATATATATATATATATAAATGTACGAAAAATTACAGACAAAATTACAAAAAATATTCATTTATTATTATATAAAAATTAAATAATTTTATCATTTACTAATAAAAATAAAATTAAAATTAATCAAAATATAATTTTAATTTGATATATAATTTTAATTTTATAGAAAGTCTATTATCTATTTTAATTAGATTAATTTCTATTTTATCTCTAATAAAAATTAAATTAACTAAAAAATAATTTTAATTTAATTAAAAGTATGTTTTCTATTTTAATTAGGTTAACTTCTATTTTATCTCTAACAAATTAAATTAATTAAAATGTAATTCTAATTTGATTGAAAGTATATTTTCTATTATAATTAGGTTAATTTCTATTTTATCTCTAATAAAAATGA